>CABFWO010001282.1:100834-167042 GCA_902155825.1 Timema genevievae
AAGGACACAGCCCTTGTACCCCCCTCTCCAAGGACACAGTCCTTGTACCCCCTCTCTAAAGACACAGCCCTTGTAACCCCCTCTCTAAGGACACAGCCCTTGTAACCCCCTTTCCAAGGACAAAGCCCCTGTACACTCTCCAAGGACACAGCCCATGTACCTGTTCTATCCTCTTAATGGCCACGAGGATATGTTTCCACTTCCCCTTGAACACGGTCCCGAACCCTCCCTTCCCGATGATACAGCTTTTGTCCCAGTTGTTGGTGGCCAGTTTCAGTTCCTCATGCTCGATCTCTGGGACGTTGGCACAATTGTCCACTATGGATGAAGCGTTGGAGACATCTAATGAGACAAAAAACGATTGTTAGGAGAGAAGACGAGACAAACAAGTATTGTGAGGAGAGAAGACGAGACAAATAAGGATTGTGAGGAGGGAAGACAAGTCAAACAAGGATTGTGAGGAGAGAAGATGAAACATTAGTAACATGTTACATCATACTATCCCCCATATTAAGCTTCATGCAAAGGTTTTCCTTACGAGTCATACTACCCACCATTTATGAAACCTCAATATTAATAAACTTCCTGCAATAGTAAGCTTCTCTATTGTAGTCCAATGTAGATTCAGTCTATATCAAGAAAAATATCAAACAAGAATAAACTCGCCGCAATCACAAACTGTTCATGTACTTACCCTGTGTATCTTCTGGCTAGAACAACCTTCAAGATTGGAGTACACACCTCGCGTCCTAGAATGAAGAGTGAGACGAACTAGCCTTGGTGAGCCAGCAACTGAGGTTCCGAGCGGACGGGTCAAATCGATCCTAATGGGACTAACCAAAGACAACAACTGACTGCGGCTATCCTGCCGTCCGGCGGGAAAGACGATTTCAACCACCAAGACATCACGTGATGTATGTACGTCACAGGAACTAGTCAAACAGATCTCTAACACCACTGGAGTGCGTGATCGAGACAGGCCGCCAATCCTAGCCTGATCAAAGGACTTACCTGCTGTTCTGCATCAATCAAAAATGACCGATGGGACGTCACCGACCAATGTGGACATCCTCCCCCCTTCCCACCCCAAGCGACTAGAAACACTATTTAAACCTGGTGGTTCTGAATACCAGTGACTATTATTTATTTACGCCTTTAGGAGAAGTAATGTCTTTGACTATTATTTATCTATGCCTTCAGGAGAAGTCATGTCTTAGACTATTATTTATCTACGCCTTCAGGAAAAGTCATGTCTTAGAATATTATTTATCTACGCCTTCAGGAAAAGTCATGTCTTAGACTTTATATTTCGACAACTTCAGGAGAAGTCATGTCTTTAACATTTATATTCGACGCTGTCTGGATAAGTCCTGTCCTGGACTTGGACAATTACAGGATGATTACGTATTTTGTTTATATTACCTCATCGATGTTAATTTAATAGACTTGAATTGTGGCTAATTCAATTTTGAATTAAAGTAAGGTAAATTTTTGGTATAAGCCGAAATAGGCAACGTAAATTATTTACTAATTTTTTTTATCAAACTAAATGTAAGTATGAGACAGTTAATTATTTTTGCTGCCACTTGGGCGCTAGTATCAGTGAAGTCACTTAAAAAATCATATTGCCACATTTATAAACTTATTTTTGTTAGAAGTATTTAATTTAAATTGACTGAGTTTTGAAGGCTAAGTAATTGCAAATTTCCCCTTTTTTTTTATAATGTTTTCTTATTTAATTGTTTGAATTAACGCAAAGTTTTGCTGATTGTTTGATTTAGACTTAATAATTTTTCAAATTATTAAAGTGAAACTTCTTGTGGTTTAGCTAGATTTTTTGTAAGTCATATTTTTTATTAACAAGTAGAAATCTTGTTAACGTCTTTTGTTGTGTCGACATTTAATAGTCCTGGGGGAGTTTGACTTAATGCTGGTAAGCCAAACTCTAGTGTTTATTTAAAGTATCAGGGTGATATTTAACCTTCTTTTTTCTGTTTGTATTCAATGTGGTGAAGCAGACACCTTTGTAACCATTTCAAAGATGTCCATTAGGTTATTTTTTTGTTGTCAAATAAGTATCTGATTAGATATTTATAAAGTAACTAGCGGACCCAACAGACGTTGTCCTGCCTGAACGTTGGCTTTTCGTTTGGGTGGCATAAATGATTTTGATAATAAAACAAATTCTATGTGATCATCACAATTACAAATTCACAATGAACAATTAGTGAGTAACACAAATACTACAAATTCAGCATTTGTCAAGACAACATACAAAATAAAACATCTTTTCATTTTTGGCATTTCGCCCACAACTCCACAAATATAACTATGAATTATTTTCAGAAGTTCAATTATTCATAAACTTTTCAGAAGGTTTTAACAGTCAATTATTGATGAACTTATGATCTTTTTAACGGTCAATTATTAATATTATATTAATTATTATAAATATTGGGTGATGGTGGTGGGGGAGGGGCAGGGGNTGGTGGGGGAGGGGCAGGGGGGTGGTGGTGAAATGTTGAGGTTACATGTTCTGATATGCAAAAAAATCCGAAAAAAAATTCTCCCCAAAAAAATTCCCTAAAGAATAAAAAATAAATCCTAGAACTCGATTGCAGCACCACCTACCGGGTCCAATTGTGAATTCAAACCATCCACAGACCCACTCAAACGCACACAAAAAATTTCATCAAAATCGATCCAGCTGTTTAGGAGAAGTTCAGTGACATACACACATATAGAAGAATTATATATATTAAGATGATTTGTTTAAATAGTCAAACGTTTAAGGTTGTTTTGTCAATATTCACTGTTGTGAAACTGACAAGTGTAGTTTAGTCGAGTTGTTGTCTCTTCCAGACTGACCTAGTTGATTTAAGGATATGTTTCATGTTTGGAAACATTCACATGATCGTACTGTGCTTTATGATAGACATGATTTTCAACATACCCCCGATGGATTTTTGAGGCCATGTAAATTATTGTTTCAATTGTTGTTATCTTGAATAAAACATTGATATTGTTATTTATTTGTTGATAATGTCTTACTTTCTTTATCGCTTGTTTAGTTTACCCCTCACCTTCCTTTTAGTCTAGTGTGGCCGTAGCTAAGAGGTAGTAGAGTGGGTGGTAACAAAGACAAGACAAACAAGGATTGTGAGGAGAGAAGACTGGAGTTTCCCACTCAGTAAACAAGCAGTGACAACAATCTTGGTACAGACTTCATGCTTAGAACAATGATTAATTGCTTTCCATGATTGCTAATGACGAGGAAGGCTTAGAGTAAATGTACCCCCATTAGCTTGGAAATGGATTAATCACACAAGGAAAACTCAGGTGCATCTGACTAAGATTTAAACCTGGACCAATCTAGTCTAATGCAAGTCTAATACCATAAACCACATTACCACCAGTGCAAGTTATTTTCAAAATTAAAATACTAAAAATCAGTAGAGTTGGTGTAATTAACAAATTTGTATAATAGCTTGTCTATTTAATCCAGATAAATATTGTCACTCTAATTAAGCTTGATATCTACTTATTAAATTATTTTTCTATCTGCGTCAGTAGTTGCATAAATTCAGGTGTCACTCTCACAAAAGAATGAATTTCTAATGAGTAAGAAGTCGTGGTTTAAACCCTAGTTGAGTTTATTGAGGGTCGGTTTTACTAAAAGTCTTTCAGCTCTCCCTCCACACAAATGTGAGCACATTTCCTCTAAGTCCTACCTTATTCATCCCTACCACATTAGTACAGTTAAAGTGTGTGCAGCCAGGACGGGTTGAAAAATGTGGTATGGAAATAATCTGTTGGTTTTCTCGAAATGAAAGGACTAGTAATAAAACAAAATAATAATCTTTAAAAATAATTATTATGAAATTTAGCCAGTAAAAAAGTAGGGTGTTTGCAAACACGGTGTTTAGGAAGATATTTAGTCCAAAAAGGGATGAGGATATTGGGGAGTGAAGGAGGTTACATAATGATGAGTTACATGCCCTGTAGTCAACACAAAACATTGTTAGGATAATAAAGTCTCGTAGATTACGATGGGCAGAACATGCAACGCGAATAGGAGAATCTAGAACCTTGTTCTTGGTGTTAACTGGCAAACCCAATGGGAAGAGACCATTTAGAAGACCTAGATGGTAGCTAAGGGTAGGGATAGGCAGAGTACTTTAGTAAGTGCGGCAAGTAAGTAGGTAAATAAGTTGAGTCAGTAAAAAATCAGATTCAAAAAGTCTTACTTGATAGTTTTGTGGTCTGCAGTGCAGCGTTCTCCTTGTCCTCAACCTGGGGGGGCTCCCTGATACTCTGCTGTGCCCCCGCGGGAGACAATGGAGGGGGAAGAGCAGTGGAGTTGGCCATAGCATTGAGCACCTTGCGTTCGCTGGGCGCTTGGGGTGGGAACACCATCTTGTTGGGGAGACTCGCCGTGGAGCCTGTCACATTCATGTTGTGCGCACCAAAGCCGATATTTTTGCTCAAGTTGGCCCTGGCCGTGTCCCCGTGCATTCTTCCCGATGTCTTCACAAACAACAAACACTTTTGTGAAATCCCCTTCATTTTAACAACATAAGCAACAGAAAAGCTTGCAACAATCATCAATGGAACTTGTTTTCCTTTTGCGTGCAATCGGTGAACACTCACTTCAGTGGTCGAATAGTTTGAAACTTCACAATGGCAATAAACTGGACAAGGAGATTGGGGTTCGATTCCTGGTTAGTTGTACAGTTCTGAGGGTAGTTATTAATAAATGGTTTACCATTAAACCTGAATGAAAATGTGGGTATATTTCTTAGTTATAGATTTAACCTTCCTAACCCATATTTAATCAGGGTAAAATATAAATATGTAATTAAATATGTGTACAACCCAAATGGGTAGGGGGACGCAGAGGAAAAAACCCAAAACTTGTAACTTTGGTAATACAGTATATTTGAAAACTTAACCTGAATTACTAAATATCTTACTAAGATTCAGCGGAAGTTTATTTCAAAACAGCAATTTAGTTATCAAGTCTGTCACAGTATTTCAGAGTGTTGGTAGTTATTTTCTATATTGGGATTTGTTCTCAATGAAGTGGAAATAAGGGGAAGTTTCTTGTTCAAAGCAACCAATGAGAAATTACTAGTGAAAGAAAACAGCCAACATGGTTTGCAACGGATTATTTCGTGGAATTGCAAAACAAAACAAACAATAACAAAATTTAGATATGCGTGTGTGGCCGCAGTCCGCACGCTCTAGAGCTACTCTCATGTTAGAGTTGACTGCCAAGTATGGAGAGATCGGGGTTCAATCCCGGTCGGGTTTACTTCCTCAAATTACACCTATATAATCCCTTACCAATTAGCGTAGTAGGCATATAACCCAAACGGGCAATAAGATGCGTTGCTTTTAAAAAAAACTACAGAATACGAGAGTGTTTTACAAAATTGTTTGCAACTTTGCCTTCATGCAAATGCATATTTATTTTCTCTAAATTCCTAACTTCAAGTTACAATAATTAGTATATAATATGGCAACTTGAATGGTTAGTGAAACCCTGAATAAAACAGTAACAATAAAATAATAAAGAATTTACCTAGCCAATGTGATAGTAATAGTCATATAAAAATATAGCTAATATGTATTAATATTCTTGGTGATTATTGCTTTTGAAAAAAAAATGTATAAATATACACTATGCTTATTATTACCTGTCCAAATAATATGGGTAATAACCATGGTGGTAGGGTTAGGATTATGATGGTAGGATTAATGAGAAATGTACCCGCATTTATGTGAAGGGAGAGGGAGAAACCTTTTTGGAAATATGTCCTCAGTTCCTGCTGCCAAGATAGCTTATCCCCGGAAAGACATAATTGTGAAGCTGACATTATGTCTGCGTGCCCACTGATAGTGTTTTATTTATATAATTATAATATTGATCTATATATATGTTTATTTAACTATATATAAGAATATATATAAAAATTTATATGAGTACTTTTTAATAATGTGTGTAGCTTATACCATGCTACCCACACAGGTGAGAATATGGGAAAAGGCGTTAGTTTCATCTATTCTAGTTTTATGGTGACTAAGCGGTCGGGGCTTGATTTCCTGTTGGGTGGGCATACGGTTCTCTTACTTTAGTTTAAATTATTTCCCAAGTTTTTTCATGCAATTGCGGGTACACTTTCTCAAGAATCCTACCTTTTATATATCCACCCCAAAATATAAATTTGCAGAGAGCCCTGTCGAGTGGTAAGACGTAGCAAAAAAAAAACAAAAAAAAAACAAACAATGTTTTAAAATTGGCATGATATGAAGCAACTAAGTGTATTATCAAAACCCCAATATCGTAAAACAATCATTTCAGCTTGGAATAATCAACATACCAGCCTCGATGGCCGCATGGTCTAACACACTATCTCGTGTAGACTATAATGCCAAGGACTAAAGATCGGGGTTCAATCTCGCTCGGGTGTACTGAAAGTGGTTTCCCATAAATTGTTTCCTCACTCTTTCTCCCCACACATATGTGTGTGCAATTCCTATAAATTACACCTACCTCATCCCTAACCCATTAGTGTAATTAGTCCATAGATGTATAACCTGAACAGGTAGTAAGACGCGGTGCTAAAAAAGATCCACATAATCGGTAGTCGAATGCTCTAAAGTCTTTGGCGTCCCTTTCTCAATAAATTGGCCTGCCGATGATGGGAAGATTGGGGGGTTGAATCCTGGTTGATTGTACTAATGATGGTTTATCCTAAATTGTTTTCCACTCAACTTCAATACAAAGGTGGATACACTTTCTCTAAATTACAACCTACCTCATCCTTAACACATTAGCGTAAGTATGACATATTATGAGTATAACCCAAACAGGCGAATCAAGGTGACAAAGAAATAATATTAATAAAAAAATTAGGAAGTAACAAACATTGATCTCGTATGACCATAATAAATGTATTTATATTCTTAACCTTTTTACATTCAGAGGCACAGCAAAAATAATAAAAATAATAATTAAAACAAATAAAATCAAAATAAATTAAAAAATAAACATTAATTAAATTAACCTTATTCATGGTGTCCATAGCTTTCTTCATTATATCTTTCATTACAATTTCTTAAAGGAGCTTCGTTATAGTTTTGGTCAAGACGATCCAGTTTATCCTGATACGTATGAATAGTTAATTTTGGGCTGTGTGGTATCAGAACCAAAAGCTACTCTTTCTCCAAGTTTCTCTAATTTCATTTAGATAGTGTACAATCAAAATACCTTTACCATTACTCTTATAAACAACCAGAAAGTCATTGTTGTTCCTTTAAAAGTATTCTCTAATATATTGTGTAATTTCTTTAACAAAATTCAAGTATAATCATGAGAGAAAGTCCTGTTCCCTTTTGAGTTAAAAAAAGAGAGAAGGCTTAACATGATTGTGTGTCCTAAAATCCAAGTACTGTCACATAATGCATTATACTATAAAACTGATATAAATATCCATTCGGGTCTTATTATCATAACTCTGGTAATTTCTGAAAAAAAATCATACTTATATTAATATTTACATAAAAAACAGGATTATAATATTGATTTATTTACTATCAACAAGAAGAGTATTTTCCAATAAAATTGTCATCGTTTCTTATTTAGGAAAAACCACCCACAGTGCACCCGACCGGGATCGAACCCCAATCTCACAGTCCTCGGCAGTCTAGCCTAACACGAGACTTGCACATTAGACCATGTGGCCACTGAGGCGGATATTTATACTCAAAGAGTTGTAAGTAAAAGGCTATCATCGCAAATAGAAATATTAGTTGATCACGGCATTCCCTTCTCCCCCTTTCAATCATTGCCAAAGTGTCTGCACTTCTGTTGTATGTTTTTAGTAAGAAAGTCGCTCAAAGAGAGAGTAACTATGTGGTGGGGTAACCTTTACCTTAGTGTTGCCGTGGAAGAAAACCGCTTAACTACGTGTAACCAAATAGCAGGCTATAATAATTTTTTTTGTTGGGCATGGAAAGAAGTTTTTTTGTGGAAACGGTAAAAACATGTGTAATTTTTAAAATCACATTAATTTTTTTTAAATAACAATTTTTTTAATATCAATTGTTTGGATTATTTTTATTAATTTCAACATTTAGTGTAAAACTTATTCTTTGAATTTTAATTGATGGCTAGCAATAAATATTTTTATTTTCTTCTCAATATTGTTAATTTCTATAAATATAGAAGAGGAATAAAAAAACTCGCAAATTAATTGGAATTATAGTTTTTGAAACATTCTTTCCTTCAGATTAACCTGTAGTTTCAATACGGACAATTTATCTCCCATCGACTCTTAAATTTCATTCCTTTTACATGTTCCTATATAAGTGTCCTATCGTTCTTTACCTATTTTCTTTTTCTCCCAGTTATGTATTTTTGTGTCCTCTTTTAGGAAGTTGTGATTGCCACTCCTTCCTGATGAGTTCCGATAGAATCAAACCTAGGTCAAGGGATGTGGGGGTAGCAATAGTTTCTCTTCAAGAGGCAGCAATTACCTCTTTGTCCAGTGGCAGCAATGTAAAGTGTGAACTGTGTTGTTATTTTCATTTTAACAGCCATATTGTGTTTGTTACTTTTATATGTTTACTAACCTTCTTACAAATATATGTTACTATATATAATATAAGATTTAAAACATACTATTGAACAATGTGAATAAAATCTAGATGTAGCTAGGTCTTGGATGTTTTTAAGATGTATCTAGGTTTTATGTGAATAAAAGTTGTAGAGTCTAGTATGCCAAGATGTAGACTGCATTCACGGTAGGAATTACTCTCTGAAAGGTCTTTTTTCCTACCAAAATCCCACTATATAATAGCTTTCTGGTAGGGAAAAAAGGCCTTTCAGAAAACAATTCATACGCTGAACAGACTTTATCTTGACTTTTCCGGACAGGCTAGATTTATTGGGTGAATAAAGAGTAGAATTTAGATTTTTCGCTGAGATACATCTAGGTTTTTTTTAAGACGTGGAGGGGGCATGCTAGCTTTTCAGCAGTGTCCATCAGTTTGATCATGGCGGTGTTCCTGCCGGTCAGACATGAGAAAATTTATCGTGTTTGGAGGGATGTTAATAGATGTAAATACCTGTTACGATTTGAAAGTGAAAATGTTGACATTTTAACTGTGGAGTCTTTGCCAGTAACTGACGAAACACGTGGAGGAGTCTTAACTTCCTGAAAACGGAAGGTGATACCTCTCACACCTTAGTTATTTACCAAAGCCTTCACCGCATCAACACCAGTGTTTTTTTTAATCATATCTTTTGTGTATGTGTGTGTGTGTGTATATATATATATATATATATATACATATACACACACACACACATATATATATATATACACACACACACACACACACACACACACACACACACGTCCTAAGGGTGTCATTAACAAAGAACCGCTACCTAAAAATTTCCTAGTCTAAAGATTTACTAAGAACTACATAGTGGTGTTGACAAAGAGATTAAAAAAAATTAAAACTGTGGCATTGACAAAGAACCACTACCTAAAAATGTCCCAGTCTAAATATGTCCTGCCACACCGGTTGTACTGAAAAGTGTTTTTTTAACAATATGTTTTTCAACTTTCCCTTCACATGGACACTGATTCATAGTACAAAACAAGATGTATCCAGCTCTTGGGTTGTATCTACCACTGTAGACTCTACTCTTATTTCCGGACCGGGCAGGATATATCTACCTATACTTAGCTTATAATTATTCACGTCAACATTAGTTGGCTCTAAGTCTAAGCCCTAGATTCTACTAAGTAGACTATCTTTTATTCACTTCACCCATTGTAATTAAATGGATTGTAAAGGATGAAGGCAACATGGTCGCATTCTCTGGAGATGAGTGGGGGTGTAGTCAGTCTTTGGTGCCAGCATTGGTGATAAAAGTGAAAGTTGATAGGGTGTTGAATGTTTGAACTTTTAGTCTGCGGTCTTTAATTTCATGGACTACAGGCAAACAAAAGATTGCGAACCAGAGGCTTCACCTAAATAAAAACCATTATTTTGGTCTAAATTGATTTCTCACCTGATTTTCAACCGATGGCGCAGCCACCGGCAGCTCGGAATTAGGCTCCTGTCCCTCGCCACCACGGTCATCAAAACTTGGTTTACTACCACAAGTACCAAATAAGTTTCTCATGTACTCCTCTCCCTCGTAAATCAAACTATGGAATCTGGACGAGACTGAAATTAAATAGACACAAACATGAAAATGGAATAAAAAAAAGTAGTTTATTAAGTTTTCAAAGAGAGATTGAAGTCAGGTTAGTTCACAAGAATCTCTGATGCCTTTGAATATTATCAAACATTACAATTAAGGTATTTATCACTTTCTTTCTGTAGTATTTTTGTGGCATACCCTGGCTAATCGATAATTATTACCGGCCATGAGCACAACACCCAGACCCTGACTTGTTAATTTATCAATGAACTATTATGTAGATTCACATTGTAACAAAAATACAGTAATGATATTGAGGCAGTATTTTTGATAGAAATTTAAGGAATCATCCAAGATTTGAAAATATATGTTCAATACATGTCAAGTTTGTTTTTGAGGATAACCTCGTAGGTGTTATAAGTTTTATAATACAGTGAAATACCCCTTTACACACACCTGTGAATAATGGATTCTTCTTTATAGCAGACAGTTTAAATTTTCCCTGTATAGTAACATTGGCTATTAGTGAAATAACTTCTCAATAACAGACATGGACAGTGCTAGACACACATATTTATGCATAAAAATACAGCAGACAAAAATTGGAAACGCCAAGGCCCATATACAGTAGGGCTATTTTACTGTAGAGTTAAGAACGCCATTATGTCATGCGAAGTGTGAGCAGTCCCACCTTCCCCCTCCAGGGAAATATTCTTAACTAACATAAGTATTAATGACTACTGTACTTCAAGGTCGTAGCTCCCTCCCCTTCCGAAACTTCAGCGGGGGTTGTTCTAGGTGTTTAGTCTGTGCTCATTCACATGTATAGGCCTACAGTACACAAGGCTTAGTGTTTACATTTCATTTTATTTGTGTAATGTTCTGTGTATTATTTAATCTGTACAGTAAGCTAGGTACAATATTTATTCATTTGTCATAATTATCCTGCACACAATACTGCACAGTGCGGTAACTAGATTGTTGTGGTTGCCCGGAAGGTGTCCGATATTAAGAGAGTTAACTGTAAATTCAAATTGATGATTTTTGTATGTGCTAAGGAATCAAATTTGAAATTCAGCTAGGCTCCCTATATAAAAATTTGGGATAGGGCCTACAGCCCATATCTTATAATTATTAACCATCTTCCCGGCATGGTGCTGTAGAATGTGATTCAGCCTAAGGTTCAGTTCGACAGCCCAATTTAAATAACACTACCGAGTAATATTTGGTTGGTATGAGTGGGGACATAGGCCTACCGAACGTCTTCAAGACAATCATAGCTTGGTAATGCTGCATCTGTGACAGTAATACAAAAAGCTCCTCCACCGTGTGGTTCTGGTGGCCCCACAGAGTCAACAACTCGTCTGTGGGAGAGTTGCCCCGCAGCATTTCACGACGCAGCTCCATGATTGTCAGCATGTCCATGTTCATTTGATGACCGGCTGAAAGCAACAATGGTTGTATAGCCCATCTCTGAAATATGGTTCATTTTCATTTTTATTCCTAGTCCTAAAGTGGAAATATTTTGAATTAAATATCTTAGATTAATATTGCAGGAACCCACATTGATGGGGAAGACAGACTAAACGTCAAGATCATCTAGTTTAGTCTGGTTTGACAGCGACAAGGAGGTCAGGGGTCTAATCCAGAGTAATAGGCCTAGGCCCCTAAATTAGTTTTTTTCCTAAATGGGTTTCCACAAACGCAGGTACATTTCCTATAGATTCCACCTTTGTTATCCCTACTCCATTAGTGTAACCGAATGTGGATTGCCTGCATAAGTATAAGAATGTGGTGCGAAGACATAAGTTATAAGGCAAGATGTCTTTAGTCAAGTTATGGTGGGAAACTTCTTAAATAGGTACTTTAATATTAAGAACGTTTTAAAAAATATAGTGGGAATAGTACACAAAAAGGGAGGCATAAATTTATGTTTTTCTACGTCATGTTATAAGAAATAAAATACTTTTCACCATCTATACTCTATGGCTTCAGTCCGCGCTCAAGTGATACTAACTTAGCAGCCATCTGTTGGCAAAGATAGTGCCAAACTCTGCAGACAGAGGGTGTCATGTGGTCAGCTCAACATATTATGTTGACACATGGAAGGTTAGGTTGTGTTAGGTTGGGATAGTTTATGATGTAAAAATGTTATCAATTGTGTATTAAAATACTTTAAACGCCAGGTTGTGGCACTCTTTTAAAATATTTATGTTCTAAATTTTAAGGTTCTGATATGATTAGGCCTAGGTGAGACTTTTTTCAAACCATTTAAATTATATATAATTATTTGATGATACCGGTAATAATTATGTTATCAATGGAAATTTGATTTGATTTTTTTGTATGAGAATGGTAAAATATATTAAATTCTCCATTCTATGACAAATAATTTTTTTAAATAAATAATTCCACCCTTTTGGGCGTTCTATTCGCATTATGATTTATAATACTTTTGTGAAAAATAAACAAGGATGTACAGTGAAATAACTTATGGCAAAAAGCATAACTAACATGTGAAAGGTTAGATTAGGCCTTGGTTATACAAAATTTAACGTTTGTAGTTGATTCCATAATTTAGCGTGGTTGACTCAAAATGGGCTAAGAGCAGCAGGCTAGCGTTAAAAGGTTCTGTTTTAACGTCTATCTAAAAAATATGTTTCTTTGAATTATTATATTTCAAGGTTAAATAAACAAAGTTACTCACCTAATACTTCCCATTTATCATTTAGATCCAATATCCGACAAAGTTGTTTGCGTTCAAAATAAGGTAATTCATAGACATATTTAACAATATGGTTCGAGCTTGATGCCATTTTCACAAAATATATTATCATCCAGGCATAATATTAAATTTTTATTATTTCTGTCTCTGATCAAGTTTATGGGTTGTGAACTGTCAGTATCAGGGGCGGGAGCTCCCAGAAGTCCGCCACAACCACAATAAACTAACCGATTTTAGCCAATTTATGAAAAATAAAAAACACTAAGCCAAGTTTTAGTTCCAAAACTTCTAATAGAGCATGCTAGGCTCGAGGATTAGTTCCAAAACACCTCATAGAGAGCATTAGGGTTAAAAATTTACTTCTAAAGTAGAAAATAAAACGCAGCACACAAAAACATTTAGTTTCATAGACTATTATTGAAAGTTAAAAATGAAAAAATAAAGAAAGTAACACCCGTTGGAGATAAATCGAGAAGGAATAAAATAATCTAAAACAGGCTATAGATAATCTACATGAGTGTAGTTCCCGGATCTGCCGAAAATCTGGAGTAAACTACCTTTAGATTGGAATGTACTTGTTAAATAGCGCTAACAAAGGCGTTATTTTAAGGTGCCACAACTTCTATAATTGAAACTGCCATGGTGGCAATTACATTCATAGGTGCCTACAGCTAATCTGCATAGGTGTGGTACCCGGATCTGCCGGAAATTTGGAGTAAATTACCCTTAAATTGGAATATACGTTTTGGATAGCGTATAAAGCGTCTACTTTAAGGTGCCATATCTTCTATATTGTAAACTGCCACACGATTAAACAGTTGGAAGCTATAGTACTAGGCGTATTTAACGACCCTACATATATGTGTAACCTGGGCCTTCTTGAAATTACGAGCACTTTGCCTTATAATCATCATTCATCAACATTTACTAGCTTGTACTTTTGTATTAGCATTATTAATGTAACACATATTTAATTGTTTCGCAATGCAACATCTTACAATACATAAATCAGCTGAACTTGTCGACTGTTTTACAAGGGGAAGAAAATGAGACAAAACATCAAAATCAATTGCACTGATGATACTCAAAATCAAATACATAAAAAAAGGTTTTTACTGAACTACTACTACTACTACTACTACTACTACTACTACTATAATAATAATAATAATAATAATAATAATAAATATATATTATATATAATAATAATATAATAATAATAATATATATTATATATAATAATATAATAATAATAATATTATATATTATAATATATATAATATATAATATAATATATAATATAATATATAATATAATATATTATAATAATTATATTATTATTATATATAATAATATAATAATAATTATATTATTATCATTATTATTATTATTATTATTATTATTATTATTATTAAACACTTGAACACAACCATGGCTAAGGGCAATGGTCAGAAAACTTGTATTTACCTCTCTACCATCTGTTTAATATATTGCATATTTCTCGGAAGTTTCTTTCACACAATACAACAGTACTAAGGAAGTATCCGGCGCTTTTGTCATTTTCTCAATTCACTTAACTTTCATACTTCAGCATGAGAATGTTTAACTTCATAGAGCTCTTAATTTTCAATATTGGAAATAGGCATTACATGCTATTTCAAAACAGTTAATATTGTTACTAGACATATCACCAACGTTTTAAAATTAATTAATTTAATGTACATTTTTACTATACAATAGAAAACGAGGCAATTCTATATAGGCTTAAATACACATAGTATGTTTGATTCTATCACCTTAGCCATCAGGGGTGTACGATTTTTAATATACATATGCTACTGGAGTTGGTATGTTAAAGGTAGATATAGTATGAAGTGTACCTTCATATGCATGGAGGAAAAGTAGAACAAGTTACCTTTGAAGAACCCCTCACTATACACTGGACCTGCATTAGAACCCCGACCTCTTCGTCACCAGCAAATCAGACTAGATGAGCCTGATTTATTTGTGCCACTTCTTACTACCCGTCCAGGTTGTACACTTGTGCACTACTTACAATGATGTATTAGGAATTAGGATGGTTTAATTTAGAGGAAGTGCACCCGCATTTGCGTGAAGGGAAATCGGAAAACTATTTAGGAAAAACACCCTTATTGCACCTGACCAGGGTCCAACCTCGCTCTCCCCGTCTGCAGCGATCTAGTCTACTGTGAGAACAGCGCGTTAGATCATACGGCCACCCAAGCAGGGCCGTTTTAAGAAAATGTGAGGCCCCACTTTAAACGGCAGTTTTTCAGTTTTAGCACTAAATCGTTATAATAAATTGATATGAGCTCAGTACTTGTGTTACTTAATAATTTATCCTGTTTTATGTTATGTCAACTCATTAAATGACTGTACTTTATTAAATGTGAACAACCATTCCTATTAAGTTAACAAAAGTAAATTCCTCTTTGCACCATTGCACTGTTAGTTTTCTGTAGACCGACAGTGGTAGCGTAGTGATGGCGTATTATACTGTACTACAGCACATTACTCGAGTAACTTTAGTCTTAAATTACATAAAGTTAGGGTGTTCAGGAATCTAAAATGGAATCCTATCACTTAGCAAATAATTATTGCCGTTAATTATTTGCACACTATTTTATGTGGAATTTAGAATAATAGCTGTAATTTATTTAATAATTTTTTGAGGAAATATGGCTCCCTGGAATGGAAAACCCGGGGAAATTGCTCCCTTTAATCTCTCCCCCCCCCCTCACCCAGACGCAGCCCTGAACCCAAACGGGTGCCTGATATTGTTTCCGTACGCCCACTAAAGCGGGTTTTCGCTAACTTTTCGTGTTGTGTCTTTATTTGTTTATTTAAGGTATTTTAACGTGCACTTTCTGAACTTACTGATTATATCAGCACACGAGAATTTCTTTGAGCGAGAGCGAAAGGGCTACTATTTTTGCCAGGAGAGGTATTTTCTCATACCTCACAAGCTTCTTTTACATGCCACATTGGACCAACAAATTTACTTCCCCTCCGAAGGTGCTACAAATTCTTACCGTTAAAGAAAAATCCGTCGATCATGGTTGGGTTTGAACCCACGAACATCAGGTCCTAAGGCGAGCACTTTACACCAGGATCACAGATGTCGACTGTTGCATACAAAAATTAAGTCTAGTGATCTTTGAGATTATTTTAATAGATTTCAAAAATAATATTTTAACATGAGTAATTTATTTAAAATCAAACATGCAAACATGTAAATAATATATTTAAGAGTTAATTTCATGAAGTAGGCTTCTACATTTTCCATGATGAGTAACAAAAAGTATGTTAGACGATCATGGTTCATGGCTGTATGGAGACAATTTTTTTATCCACATCATTTATGAAAAAACCAAACCAATAAGACAGCTAAAATAGAAAATTAGAGTTAGTGTTGTCTTTCTTGTGGGGGTTTGTAGGAGCCCCTGTTTGTGGGGGTGTCAGCCCCCCTCCCATTTAAGTCCGGCACTGATCATTGTGAAGAAATCAAATTTGAAAGTTGTGCCAACAAAGGGTATTAGCTCTAGGTAAAGATGCTCTCTTATTTTAATTTTGGGTTCTTGACGTTGATTAGCATCGCGAAAGGACATCATTTGAAAATACAGAAGCTGGCTCTGTAAGTGATCTGTGAAAAGCGTCGAGTTTATCATACAAAATGTTCTCTACAGCTCAGTCCCAAGAAGGGGTGCCAATGTTTGGATAACGGAAAATGTGTGCCCTCATTTCCTCTCAGGGTTCTTGTTTCGTAGATTTTCGAGCCACGAGTTGGGCTGTTTTGTACCCGTAAAGAGTTCTTATTTATACGTATTAGAAAAGATTTATTAGAAAAATGAAAAAAAAGTTGTGAGTCGTATTAATATTTATGAGATTATGGCGCATAGTTTTTAATTTTACACTTTGATAGAGTAAAATATTGGACGTGCCACACATAAGTGTTATACAGTAGATTCTCGATTTTCCGGGTTAATTGAGGGGAGAGGAAACACGGACAGTAGAATTCACGGAAAATACAAAAGATCCCCCCTCCCCCCCGTATATGAATTAATGAAAGAAGTCATTTATTCATTTGTTTTCTCTCTGAGAGTTGTACTAATTGCCATTACTTTTCAGTGCATGCATTCATTGTGTTTGTAAAGTGTCATCCTGCTTCTCGAAATTTGTCAGCTCAGCACACATTCCCCAGCCTTCAGTGCCTTGGCTACTGACTGGCTTTATCACCCGAGATAAGCTCTGCCTCTCCTTCTTCCTCTACCTCCCCATCTGTTTCGTTAGTTTCAGCAGCGGCTGTACGACCTTGAGCAAATGGTACTATTTCCTTGTCTTTCTCTGATAAATTGCTGTGCCTGCGCACTGGGTGGCAATAACAGAAGAATTAATTCAGCCGGTGGTGTATTGTTTGTGACATATTTAAATATAGCCACGGTTAAGCGGCAAAAAGTTTAAACCGCCCCCGGTAAATTGAGAGTCTACTGAACTCATGTCTCATTTTTACATTTTTAAAAACAATAAAAAGAAAGAACACTTAGGGTGGTATGCAAGAACGTATAGTGAATACTTTAGTGGACCGATAGTGTGGTCCTGAGCATACTATCTCTCCACCTTTTAACCTATGATGACCCAAGCAAACCCACGCTAGTGTCAACAAAGTATCCACTTAGTCATTCAAGCAAGGCCGTAGTCAGGGGGGGGGGTTTCGGGGTTCAAACCCCCCCGAAATTTGATGAACAAAATATATATGGCTTTATTTATGGTTCAAACAATATCAAAATTAAGGTACAAGTACAAATTATGGGGCTGTGTTACCATAAAAAGCACTTCAGAGAGCTTTTTAAAAAAAATTTCTATCCTTCGGCAGTTATGGTGTTATGTTGTCATAAAAAAAATTCAGATAGCTTCTATACCTCAGTTTTAGCTTATGTGGTGCTGACTGACAGTTCACAGCTGACTTCTGACAGCCAACATTTAGGTATATACCTAAATTTTGAATTTCAGAAGTGACAACTGCTAAAGACATGTTTTTTGCAGATCATATGGTGCGGCGTAGGGATACATAATTTGGTCTGGTAGCTTTTCAAAGCAATCAGAAGTCAGCTGTGAGCTGTCAGTCAGCACCACATAAGCTAAAACTGAGGTATAGAGGTGATTAATATTTAGAATTGTTCCTATTTTTCGGTGGTTAATGGGTTATGTTACCATAAAAAACACTTTAGAGAGCTTCTAGAGCCATTTAATAATTAGAATTTGTCCTAGCCTCCGATAGTTAGGGGGTAGGGTTGCCATTAAAAACACTTCAGATAGCATCTAGAACAGTTTTTTATTTATAATTTTTTCTAGCCTCCGTCAATTGGGGAATGGGCCCACCAAACCCCCCCTGAAATTATTGGCTGGCTACGGCCTTGCATTCAAGTTCTTGCATACGTCCCTTAAAGCATATTCGATCCAGATCAAAATTATATATCTAGTATTATTACAAAGTGCACAATATTGGGTTCATACAAAATATGTGTGACCTACTCTAAGTAATATACAGGCTGTTTCACTCAGTCTCGACCACATACAAATGGAGAAAATTGGGGCAGGAAGGTACTTAGTGGCCGAGAGAGAGCGAAACATCCTGTAATTAAAAAATATCAGTTTAAATTTGGAGCATGTACAGCGTGAGTTCATTGTATTGTCGAATGTTTAAAGACGGTGTGTTCGAAATTTCCAGACGACCCAGATTCCACATCTATTTAGGGTCGATAAATAACTTAGTACTCAGATTGTCTCCATGTGTGCTCGTGTGGCAGTTTCAAACATAAAAGTTGTGTCACCTTAAATTAGACGATTAATGGCGTTATTTAAAATGTACATTCTACTTTAAAGGTTATTTTTCTCAAAATTTGCGGCATATCTTGGTACTAAACATATGTGGATTGGTTGTAGGGACCTATAAATGTAATCCCCACCGTATGTGCTCGTGTAGCAATTTCAAATATTAAAGACGTTGGGGTACCTTAAAATGACTCGTACCTATAGCTCATTTTTGAGATAAATAGACTTTCAAAGGCTATTTATTCAAAATTTTCAGAATACTCATAATTAACCTATTTATGTTCGTTTCAATCACTTGTTGCGATACAATTATTAATATTAACGGCCAATAATTTGAATAATAGCAATACAATTAAAATGAACTGCCACTATATCGAATATATTTATATTATTATTATTATTATTTAAGATATTTAATGTTTTTCAGTTCTTTTATATATTAAAAATAATAGATTAAAACATAAACTTCCTTAAATATTTCTGAATAAATTAACTATTTTATTAATTGTTTGCTTTTCTTACATAATTCATATTAATTTTTGTTAGGCTTGGTTTATATTCATGCATAATTCATAACTAATAGCAAATAGTGTATAGTGTATAGTGCGCAAGAAGTTGAAATACATTATTTTAAATGATGGCGTCTATAATCGATCTATAGTGAATAGTGGAATAGTTCACAGTGCATAAAATTGATTTAACTTTAACTTTTCTTATGCGTTATGCACGAGTTGTGAAACGATGTTCTCACGAGAAAAATCTAGCCAATAGGATTTATGGAAAACATAATTCGATATTTTTCAAATATTATTTTATAAGTTAGAAGTTGGTCGCCATATTGGGCTTTAATTATCGTTAAATAGTTTTATATTGTGATTTTAAGTTGAAAATGAGTGAAAATGAAAATGACAATGAATATACGGTTGAATTTACAGAAGATGGTTTTGTGTCTTTTACTTGGGGGAGAAACCCCGCACCTCCTATTAATGTAATTTTTGTACTTGCCTTGGTCACTTGGGAATTTTTATGGTTTAAAACACCAGAAGTTGGAAAATTCATTGTCTAAACCCACATAACCCCCTCCAAAAAATACATTTCATGCAACGCTCTTGTGCTCTAGCCTCATTTCATTCAACTACTAAACCAGATTGTCCTCAAATGAAGATAAATAATTCAAACAGCCTTAAACTGCCATCTCTTGTCTTAACTTATAACGCGTTTTGTTAATTAACGATTTGAGTGCACTCTAGAGGTTTATTTATAAAATAATGGTTATATCTTGCTTCAAAGTTTGATGTTGTCACCCTGCGCATTGCTTGTCTTCCCCTAGAATAAATGTTTATTTGGTTGTGGATAAGTTCACTAAGCTAGGGTGAAGGGCATTTCAGTTCTAACAAAATCAAAGATTACAAAACTTTTACACTAGACACTGTCAGTTTTAAAACTTTTACACCTATTTTCTTTCCCAGGATATTTTCTTTGCCATCTGCAAATAAAATAAAATTACAATCATTACATTAATGTTGTAAGTCAAAGACACGACAAACGACATGCATCTGCAAACTAAAATCTGATTACTATTTCCACATTTAATTTTGTTCATGCCAACTTCTAGTCAGCTGTATTGTGTTTCTTGGTATTCTTTTATCGCAAGGTTGGTGTGACTGCTTAGTTACTTGCAAAGAACTGGAGGCAAAATTAAAAATCAATATTTTGAGTTATTGGGTGAATAGAAAAGTTGTATTAGATATGATAAAATATTGTTAGAGAATTAAGTTTGGCAACAATGATTTTATAAGAAGTGTTGTAAATCTGTACTATAATAGAGTATTTTATTGTCTCAAAAATATACACTCTGAAACAATTTTGAAAATGTTATCATTTTATATTTTCTTCTATAGATTTAAAAGAAAGAGGCTCTCAGGAAGAAGGAAGATTCAAATATTGTATGACTTGAAGGAAAGAAGAAAATTCTGGGAGCTGAAGGAGGCAGAGGACAGGGCGCATTGGCGGTCTAAGTCCACTGACAAAAGGAATGTCTTATCGTGATACAGAGCACCTAATAAAAAATATTACCACGAATAAAATAAAAAACACCAACACTTATGTTCGTCTGAGGTGTGTTAATTTGATCTATTTTAATAAAAGTGTACACAGAAAGGAAATAAATTAATTTTAAAATAATTTCCTTTTCTCACGTAACTATTATAATTTTTAAGCTCACGTTGGCGGTCTCAAGGTCTAAGGCGTCACTCTCGTGATATAGTGGACTCCTGAAGATGAAAGAAAGGGGTTCAAATCCCGGTTTTATGTACTGAGGAGGTTATTTCAAAAATAGTTTCTTAACTATCGCCCCACGCAAATGCGGGTGAATTCAGTTTAGGTAGTTCTAAATTCAACGTTTTTCTATAGGAGACACACATTATATTACAAATCCTGAAACAAGATTGTACCTTCATCTGGTAAAACACTGACAAAAGATACACATTCTCTTGTGATTGCCAAGCTACTATATTACATGTGTTTAAAGTTCAATATCTGGATTCACTTCCAAATACCATCATGGTGGAACTATTTATAGCAAGGTTAAGTAGTTTGTTTTATAGATTTTATCAATAACTATTAGATTACCATAATAATATATTAAAATTACATCAATGTTGAGCGACCCAAAACCAGTTTTTTTTAACGTGCTCCAAATCTCGTGAGAAAATAAAGACATAAGTTACTAACCCAGTAGGACACAGTTAATTCCAACAATATTACTGTAGATATGCGACCACAACGCTCGTAGCAGGGAAACACGGAAGTTTGATTCGATCCATGGAAAGTTTAAACATTCTCTAAAAGATGGCGAAACATGTACGAATATAACATAGGTCTTTTGATATCTCGATCTTTCCTCCTGTGAGTATCGTGGATAAGATATCGATAAACTTTGGTGGACTAGATAAGTATTACCACCAGCTCAGGCCAGTGGCAGTGGAACCTTATTTGAGAAGGGGGAGTTGGGGCGGGTGCAAACAAAACAATTTTTTTTAGAGGAATTGTTTTTTCACCCCCACCCCAGCTGACCCTCCCCAATAAATTTTTGAAAATTGGATGAGCCTAAAAGCTAATTGAATATATCTTCCCCAGATATTTTTTTTAATTTGGATGCTTCTAGAAGTTATTTAAGGTGTTCTTCTCCAGCAATTTTTTTTCAAATCGAATCCATCTAAATTTGAAGTTTAGTTTAAGGCCCTCTTTCAGCTTCATATTCGATAATAGAGAGGATTTAAAATGCATCTAGAGAGGGTACTGGGGAGGGGGAGCAAAATTATTGCATGTGGGGGCAAATTCTTTCCAGGGGGCAGTGCCCCCCTGACTCCCGGCTCCACCGCCACTGGCTCAGACTATCCGCAAGGACCTTGTTAAAATTTAATAAACAATTAGTGCTTCAAGGTATTAATTGAGTTTATTTATTGTGACTGTTAATATTATTGATTCAAGCTACGCAGTTTTAATCGCGCAGCCATGAGCCAGCTAAACACCCTTTTATATTTTATTAATATATTCACATAGTTACATTATTGAGGAGGAACAATTAGTTGTATTGAACGTTCACTTTCTGAGCCAACTAATTATATCAACACAAGACTTACTAACTAACTTAAGTCTAGAACATACACGACATTCTGTCCTCAACTCCTTAATTCATCGCTGTAAATGAATGGGGAAGCCTTGATTTCCCCAAACATAAATATTTCGGTCATGCTGAGAGTCGAGCCCTGGATTCTTTAACTCGGTACCAATCTTAACCTCTAGTTCAATCGCACATCCAAAATTTCGGCGCACTTGTAAGTAGACATATCCTAGCGCACGTGTTTTATGACCCGTAGTTCCTTAATAATGCAGAGCCAATCATGCTCCAGCAAGCAGCGCGCTCTATGATCGTATTCACCGCGCTCACCCACATGTGGACTGATCTATGTTCAATATGTGGAGATCAAATCCTCTTCCTTTATTTGTATTGCCTATGATGGAGAAAATTACATCTTGTTCAAATAAAACAACAAACTTTACATAAGAAATAATTTAAGTTATTGTCGTATTAATTAAATGTGAGGGAATAAATAAAATTTGCCTTTCTGATTGCAATGCCTGTTTAAAAATAGTTCTATATGGGTTTTAGGAGGTCACATATCCCAACAACTCAGCAAACCTAAAACAACAGTATTTACCTTTACTAATGGGGCTAGGATAAGGAGGGTAGAATTCTAGAAGATGTGTACCTGAATTTGCTTAAAAGCAAAGTGGGGAATCATTTAGGATAAAACCACCCTCAGTACACCCGAGTCGGGACTTAAATCCAGAGCTCCCCGTCACGGGCAAACCCAATTAGACGAGCTTGACGTTTATTCCATGCGTCCCAACAACGCGTTTTGTCTTCTTGCTTGACTCAAAATTCGATAAACACTTTTTAAGTATAATCTCGATAATGCAAACGTTAAATAACTAAATTTATGCATAATTTTGATCTATAACTTTTATTTCCCAACATTGTTTAAAATAAAATCCCCATGATTAGAACTTTGACTAAAATAAACCATTTTGAATAACGGTGGAATATTTCCCTCGTCCATCTTGTATCTTCAATTATTTAAGGATCCTCTTAATATATTCTTAGCAGCGATACATCAAACATTCTATCAAACTTTTTTTTATGTATATATATTCGGCTTTCCTCCAAACCATTATTCTTTCTTTCTATCTCCTGGTTTTTTTTTAGCGTGTACTTATGCTTTTCTTCTGTCACGATCTCCTTTTTTGACTGTCTGTTAGTGATGAGCTAGGAAATTGAATTTCACAAGTCTACGCTCTGTAAAAGAGATAGACAAAAAAAAAACCGGCAGTGAGGCCTTGCGTTTCTAGTCAGTGCTAGGAAATAGGGCAAAGCCTCCTTCCCATCCCCCCCTCCTCCACCACCACTTCCAGGGAGGTTTCCCCAAGGTCTTGGCAAAACAGGGCATTTGAGGAGAACATCCTAATCCTTGTTACAGCTTGGACATGGCTTTTTCTTCCCCTCTACCCCGGTAACGATCCGATATTTTGTGCAACAAATATCCCAACAGGAAACAGAAGCTGGAGGATAAAAACCTAACTGGAATCTTCTGAGTGAAATTAATAATTCTAGAAAATAGTGATAGTTTGGTTATACGTTCACTTTTCTAGAGATGGTCGAATCTACTCTCTCCGGAATATTAATTTTACTTAGGAATCCCGAATCCCAAATTCAAATGATAAATACAATGAGATTAAATTTCCCAGTAAGCCTGATAATAGCTCTAAGAAATTCACATTCATAATTATGATTTTTAAATAGATTTTAAAATCTCGAATCTTAAATTCTTTCGATTCCTCTAATCTAGAAAAAAAAACTTAAGAGAGTTTCAATTTTTAGAATATTCCATCTCTAGTTTAACGTAACTTTTAATATTCTAGTTCTAACGGGTAATAAGATGAGGTGCTATATAAAAAATACAAAGTTACTGTATCAATTGCCAGCTACACTTTGAATAAGTGGTTTGTGTTGTTTAAGATGGTTGGATTTATTATTTTACCAAGTTGAAGTTAACGATATTAATTAATGCCAGAACCGTCAGTACTCGTTCGTATTTTATGTATGTACAGTACCTACGTACGTAAAGGACCCGATCTACATTGAAAACTAACTAATGGGATGAAGTTGGTTGCACAGATAATGTACAGTACTTGATATACTCGAGAGATGGATTCACCTGTAAGGTTGGTGTCACTGACTCTCACTTGGCCAGAAGTGTTAGCGAGACATGTTTTGTACATATTTTTACGAAGTAGTTCTGGAAGTATCTGCTAGTTGTTAGTTCTATGTAAATTTTGTGTGTGCCCCATACTCCTGAGATAGTCCTGAAAGTATCTGCAAGATAGAACTAGGTATATTTTGTGCTCATACTCCCAAGATGGTTCTGAAAGTATCCGGTATCCACTAGAGAGATCTATATATTTCACTAGTGATATTTGCAGAGAAAAGAAACAATTACTTTTCTTGGACGTTCCTTATACATCCTTTACCTTTTTAAGATTCACACACATACACAAATTTGCTTCCTTCTGACCTTTTTTTTTGTTATTATTATTATTTTATCAACCATCCTTTCATCCACTACGAAGATCGAATTTCATACAGGCGAGATATCAACTGACATTGCCAGAAATTCAAATTGTCCCCGAACATTTCCATATCTGCCAACGTTGCCACATCCTGCGATTTGGCAACGTAGCTCGAGCCATATGTGTACCTAACCAAACATTTCCCTTAGCGAGAAAGTATTTATACTGAACAAGCACGAGATGTGAACTTACATTTTTGTTTATTTGAATTCTTTTCTATTTGATATGCATATATCTATAAAAGATTTGTGAATATGAATTACCAATGAAAAAAATATATAGCACTCGTCTCTGTTCATGTACATAAAATTATATCAACATCTGGTACTCGTTCTATTATTTCAGGTGTTATTGTTTTATGATTGTTATCTCAATATGGTGAGATTTTTTACCGACAATAATAATTAACAACCACAGTTTGGCCTTTAAAGTTAAGGCGCTAGCCCTATCTTTCACTTAACCAGCGTTAAATACTCGCACAACATACAATATTACATTTATTGAAAACAAACAGATTTTAATAAAGGAATATTCAAATAAGTATAAAACCATTAGCACGTTCATTCATACACTCATTTAAAAATCAAGTAATTTCAAGAACTCCGTTTAGCTTGTTAGACAAGAAAAATGGCTTAACCGCATGCTTGAAAGGAATTTTAGAAGTTAGGTGATGAGTCGAGTTATCTAGTTTGTTCCAAGCCTGTGATGCCAGGACAGTAAAAGAAAGAGCAATATGGTACTTTAAATTTAAAATGTTACTTATTAAGTTATTTTAAACGCAATGTGATGATTAAATTGCTTTATTCCATCTTTATGGTCGTGTATGTATATGAAAGAACCAACTTATAGACAAACTTTGTTGCATTAGAGGTATTTAACGTAAGTTTTATGTGCTAACTGATTACATCAGCTAAACTTACAAACTAGCTTGACTTGAAAACACACATAACACCCGGTTTTTGGGCCCTCTTTCCCTCACGGGTCTTAACAACAGGTCCCGAATTCTTTAAAAGGTGAAAAACTTCTCCGGTGCACCGCACATACCTTCACACCCTTTTATCTAAAACTAGAGATAAAACTCGTAAGACATGTGAAAAGACATAATATAAATTATTACAGAAACATAATGGAAAAAAAGATCACCTCATTCCACCAAAAAGCATAAATGAAATAATATACACCGTTACAGAAACATATTGAGGAACATTTAATATTTCTGTCCCTCAAAGAACATAACAATCAATTCCCTATTTCATAGACCTTAATTTTCTTACAGCTCAGAAACTATTAGTTTTATAAAAAATATATTTCAAATAAAAGACTTTTATATTTAGCAGCACTACAACTTTACAATGATAAGTTAATTTGTATCTCGAAGAGTTGCGGAGATATTATCAAAATTAGAGATATCCCCTATGTAAAGTAGGCTATTAGTCATTTTACCGGGAAAACGAAATATGTAATTTTGTTTATAATACTAAACAACGTTTCACTTTACATCCATTATTGTTTCCAGCCTGAGTCAATTTTTTATTCAAGCCATACATTTCCCACTACCAGCTTGATAGGCCTGTCATAACCTCGTATGTCTTATAATCCAACTTAAGACTAGGTCAGGCACAACATCCAGTCCCCAGCCGTTAATTCATCAATGTGAAAGAGTAAACCCACAGTTTACCAATGATAACATTTTCGGCTATGCCAGGAATCGAACCCGGGACCCTTATCTCAGTAGGCAGACACGCTACCTACGCATGGATACGAATTTTAATTAAAAAAAACCTCGCAACTTTCTCAAAATTCACTATATCTTTCCGCCCTTAAGTAACTACCTCCTAGTTTTAATGTTTTATAAATATAATTACAAAAACTACTCGGCGGAGCCTTATGAAAGCCCCAGATACCAAGTTTTAGTTTTATCGGTAAAATTGTTATTGGGCCGACAGACAGATAGACACACGGCATCACCAGAACCACTTTTTCGGGTTCAGTGGTTCATGTTACATCGGCATCCATCAATATATCGAATTATATTTTTTTAATGATCATAATACTTTATTTTTCTGAGGAATCACGAGAAAGTGAAAATCGTACAAATTTGTTTTCAACATTTTCACTTCTATAACCTTTTTTAAACGTTCGCGGTATTTTCCATTGCCCATGCTATTAACGTTTATAAACGTACAGCTTTCTAAATTTCTGTATTGCTAACACCATCTATTGACATAACTTTGGAACTATTACGAAGTATGTATACATTTCTCGTCAAATGGATAGATCGATATTCATAGCCAGTCACGTAACTGTTTACTACATAATGCATTTTAGGTCATGTTTTCTTTTAGTTGTTTTGTTCAAACGAGTAGCTTAGTAATTATTTATTCACTTTCTCAGTTAATTTTTATAAATATATTTTCAGTAGTTCATAGTTTAGGCTTAGGAGAACGTTTAAAATCGTAAAAATGGGAGAAAGTTAAGCAAATTGTAACACCTTAACCCAAAATATGAGAGGCCGTGAATAAAGAGTCAAGGAGTTACAAGAGAATAACAGGTTTAGTTTATTAGATATAAGAATGAAGTGATACAAAATACCATGCATAAAAATACCAATATTGCTTGACGTCATCCAAGTTGGAGAAAAATAGAGAACAAATACTTAGTGAAGAATATAACTAGAAAGTCCCTAAGCAGACTTTAATGCAAAAGTTAAGTTTAAGATATATTAAATATGACAAGAGTCGTAAATACAATATTCTAAGGTTCATGTATATGGTTAATTATCAAGATAATAAAATCAGTTTGTTAACCTTCCATCAATACAAAAATAAGTTAAGCTCAAATAAGCTATATATATCTGCTAACATTTCCTCAATACAAGAACGAGTTAAGCTCGAATAAGCTATATATATCGGTTAGCTTAACAACATATCCCCAATCCATAAATACAAAAACAAGTTAAGCTCAAATAAGCTATATATATATCTGTTAACTTTCCCTCAATACAAAAACAAGTTAAGGTCGAATAAGCTATATATATATATATATATGTTAGCTTAACAACATTGCCCCAACCTCGTAAATTCTAAAAGATATAAGAATATACATAATGTCAGAGTGAATATACCAAAATAAAATGAACCTCCCAACCCTAAGCAATTAACATAAAAAACATAGTCACAACCTAATACCCTGACAATAGACCTAACGCCTTAACGTTGCAAGCCATCTTTAAATGGCGGTAAGCGCGCGTCTAAAAAACTGCCGCCTAGTGGCGAGAAAAGAAAGTTTAGTCATCCGAAATTCAATAACTATTTTAAATAAGTCTCAAACGTTAATTTCGAAAAGATTCCACCCGCCCACATTACACCGAAACAGAATTTTGATCCATTAAATATTAACTTAAGTATAGAGCGGCGCTCTCACCTAGAGACCAGTGATACAATGAGTACCTACTAACAAGATACATTCCAATATATAGTCTCAACAAATATCAATATGTTCACAGAGAAGGGGAGAGAGGAAGGGAGGAATGGAATGAAAAAGGGGGGAGAGACAGCGCTCGGGGGAGACAGGTGGCGGCTCTGGCAACTGCTGGACGTTTGTAGAACCGTCTGGTTCCTGGTTCTTGAACCTTCATGGGTAAAGTTGATATCCCACATTGCTTGTGGGCAGGGCTTCCTTCACGATCGGACAGTCGGGCCGTACCTTCATTCAGTCAGTGGGACGGAGAGCTGGGGAGTGGATGTTGGCGGCGTGTGGGCTCTCGTGTTTACATTTGGCGAGAACGAGGGTGAGTGCAAACCCATTTGATAGAATTTAGTTGTTGTTCTTGTAACAGCGTTACAAAATCTGCAGTTTAAATATTTTCCTTACACCCGACATATTGACCATTAACAATTTCTCGAGTGACCACCATATTATTCTAACAAAAACAATAGAAGCAACCACAGTAAACCAAGATATATTCTCCAAAGCAATAGACTATAAAGCACTTGCATATATGATAAAGAAATAATTATGTAAAACAAATTTCCAAACACTAATAACCCCAACACTACACTTTTATACATGACAGAAACACTTAGTAAACACTTAGTAAATACTATATACAAATCTACAACTACTAAAGTAATAAAATCACTAAACAAAAACTTCACTAGCCTTTGGGTAACATCGCATCTAAAAACTCTAGTTGAGAAAAGAGACAAAACTATTCAAACACTACAAGATAAAACGTTATAATCCAGATCTGAAAGAGCATTTATTAAGGCTGTTAAACAATCAAATTACAGCACAGATACGCACCTGTATATGCGATTACAATACAAATATATTTCTATCCTGTAATGGTGATACTAAACAAATCTGGAATAGTATAAATGTCACACTTAATCGCAATTCTAAGCCATCCTCAAAAATTGACAGGGTACATGATAATAATCATTCACTGGTTTCACAATCACAAGAAATGTCTAAAATATTTTGTAAACACTTCACTAACATCGACTCTCACTTGTCGAATGCAATACAAACAAGAGTAGGAGATTATATACAGAATATTGGAACATTATGTTACACTAGTTGTTCTATGTTTCTAGTTCTTACAGATGAAAAGAAATAAATATCCTTATATCGAAACTTAAAAACACAAAGAATCCAGAGAATGATGGTCTTACACAAACTGTGATCAAACACTGCAGTGATACCCTGACTCCTGTTCTTGCTTATAATAGAAACCACAAGCAGGTATATATCCAGATGCCCTAAAAATAGCCCAAATAACGCCCATCTACAAGTCAGGGGACATAAAAATTGTTAATAATTACTGCCCAATTTCAGTATTAAGTACCCTCAATAAAATATTTGAGCAGGTCATAAAAAAAAAGGCTATTGAATTATCTTGAAACCAAATCTCTGCTGTATGGACATCAATACGGATTCCGTCCCTCCTTGAATACTACCAATGCAGCCATATCGCTAATTGGTGAATTAAAAACCTCAATTGATAGAGGTAAATACAATGCAGCTATATCTGTTGACTTATGCAAAGCTTTTGACACCGTAGATCATGAAATACTGTTAAAAAAAACTTTATTTTATAGGAATAAGAGGATTAACACACAAGCTCTTAGCAAACTATCTAACAAATAGATATCAACTTGTTAAAATAAATGAATCCAAGAGTGACCTTAGACTTGTTAAGACAGGATTTCTACAAGGAAGTGTCCTAGGCTCTATTTTGTTCCTCATTTATATAAACGGTATAGGCAAACTAGCACTTAAGGGCACTCCCAAACTGAATGCAGATGATACCATTATTTTATATGAATCATGCGGAAACATATATCAAACCATTACCTTAATGCAAGAAGACCTCTGCTCACTCAGCGAATATCTAAGACTAAATAAATTAACAGCGAATGCTGCCAAATCAAACTACATTATTTTTACTTCTCTCCAAGTGGGCTATGATCTTGATACACATATTAATGTGGCAGGTAAACCTTTACATGAAGCCAAGTGTGTCAAATACCTAGGTTTATATATATATCGACAAACACTTACGCTGGCAAACACACATATAGTCGGTTTTAAAGAAAACACTGCCTGCAATAAGTATATTGCGAAGACCTTCTGGAGTGCCCCCCAAAATTAAATTCATTATTTATGATGCGCTAATAAATAGTCACTTTTAGTACCTCAGCCATATATGGGGTACCACGGCTGCCAGTACTCTCCATCCACTCCAAGTTGCACAAAACAAAGCTATAAAGAACATGTTTGATCTACCAAACTTATACACGAGCAAAAACCTATACACAGAATCCAGAAAATGACATATTACCAATTTTAGGTCTTCACAAACTCAATATATTATTATTTGTACACTTTAAAGTAAAGAATTTTGCAAAAAAACAACAACATTCAGCAGAGTTACCACACAAGACATGCTGGTGATCTATACCTAAATTCAATTAGAACAGGGTACGAAAAAAAACACGCTTTCATTTCATGGCTACCAAGTGTACAACCACCTCCAAAAACCACAACAACAAAAAATAATCAAATATCCACATATTTAAAAAATAAATTTAAATCTTTTTTAATTAAATCAATAGCTGCATGGGAGTCTCTTGTCTCTAATTAATATTTTCCATACTTAATATAAATAACATCAATATCAGATTATCAATAATATCTTTCAAGAACAAAATATCAAAATAAATTGTACCGTCCTTAAGAAATAGGAGGGGCAAAAGAGTATGGGCCAGATCTCACGGGAATATTATCGTTTACAACAATTTCATATGGAAAAGCATCACACCTACCTAGCCTGGTAGTGATGACGTCAGGAAACATTGCTATTACCCCACTAATAGCTTCCTCACCATTTCCTAATAAACACATACCAGGGATAGTCTGAGTTTTGTGAAATGGGATTTTAATCCTGGGAGAAAAAACGAAACTTAACTCTTTCCGTGCCAGACTAATAATGGCTCCGGTTTCCCACAAGAAATCATTCCCTAAAATAACATCGTAGGGTAATGACGGGACACACAAAAAATATCTCTTCCAAGAAAAACCCATAATTTTGATTGACAAGCTAACCCTCTCACTAACTTTTAACACACAACCATTACCTAAGACAAACGACTTAACATCTATCCTCTCAATATATATCCTTCCTGCATCTTCCAAAACTTTCAAAAAGTTACTATTAATGAAAGAGCCACACGAAACCCGTGTCAATTACAGCAAAACCCGATACAGACCTAATAGAAAACTGAACAACAGGAGGAAGGGGTACAGATGGCATTTGCCCAGCACGCGTGGTGGTCCCCTTGCCAACACCACGCGTCACACGTTTCCCAAAGGACAATTTCTCTGAAAATGTTCCAACTGGTTGCAACGAAAACAACGGACTCTCGCCAAGTCTTGATGTCTCCCTGATCTCGCCGCGCCAGTTTGTCTCGTAATAGAGCATGAAAACGTATTTATATCAGGTCTAGAAATGGCAGAGAACGGGGGTGTCTTTTCCTGCTTGAGATTTTGGGATACCTGTGCAGGGGAATATTCCTGCAAATATTCCTTCTCAGCTACCAGTGAACCTTCAATACTGGACGCCAAGGAATAGAGCTCAGACAGAGAGCAAGGTTTATATGAGAACACGAAATGTCTCCTAGTCAAAGCGGACACGTTCTCAAGGATAAGCTCAACAATGTCTTTCTCCGCCATATTGAGATCCAAGATCTCTATAGCCTCAGAAACAGCCAAAATGAACAGCCGGAAGGGCTCGTGAGGTGATTGGAAACGTCGCACGTTTTGTTTATACAACGTCTCCTTCTCTCTCTTCGATATCAAGGACTCCAATATGCGTCCTTTCACCCTGACCCATGAAAGATCTAATTGAATGCACTCCGTAATCAAATGCGCCAAGAACCCTGAAGTTTTACCTATACATAGGGTAAGCAACTCTATATCTCCCACAAGTCTCAGTTTCCAAATTCTATTAATCTCTAACAAAAATTTAAATAAATCCTGACAAGATAAACCATCGCAAACTGGCACTGATCTTAAACGTTCGATTGCAACCTTACTTTGAGTTTTGGACAATGTATAAGACGACGGATGACTAGAAGGAATAACGGGTGGACTGGGTGGCCTACTAACTCCCTCAACAGTAGCAGAATCAAGCTTATCCTGCTCCCTACCCACAAGAGAAGGCTGGCTAACGTTACAGCTAAGTTCCTTATTACTAGGGTCGCTGGACTTACTAATGTTCTCAGACAGCAAGGACCGCAACACAGCAACCGGTGCCTCGGGGGGGAATTGTATTTTTCTCGCCCTGAGCTCCTCGCGAAGGTCGGTGCTATTGAGTAGGTAAACTTCTGTCCGCGTGCTGATCGCGCCTCCAGAGGCAGAGTCCATGGCAGGCGTTTTATTCATGAAACAAAATTTACAAAAAATTAGTTAAGCTGAACTCACAATGTGCACTCACTCTAAAGCAGAGTGGCGCAGAATTTTGTACCATCCTTAAGAAATAGGAGGTCCAAAACAACATAAAATAAAAACAATAGGTCAAAAAAAAGGGGCAATAGGAGCGAGTGCTTGGAGTTCTAGCGCTTTGAAAAACATCCAAAGACCAGAAATCCGCTACTCCCACCAGTTGCGGATACTAATATTGGAGCGGTCTACCTCACAAAACATTCTAAAGGAAGATTTGTAACTTCAAATAAAAGGTTCCTAAACAAAAATAAAATAACAAATAACTTAAATCACAAGATTAAAGGTTACCTAAAGTCATGGTTATTTCTAGTTATGAATAATGTCATGACTGATTTCAAAAAGATATTTATTTGTCAATGATTCAATGTTTAGAGATAATATATAAATATATGACAACGTTGAAAAAGTTATATATATATATATATTTGAGACATTAAAGGAATATATAAATAAACAATCAGAGAAAATCTCGTATTTTTTATATATTATTAAACAACTTGCTCAAGCAGTTAAATCGCCGTCATCTTAAATAAATCACAAGATATATTTAGGCGTTAACTCAATAAAAAAATCTTCAATAAATTTACTTTATACAATATTTAAATCTGAAGATAAAAAAAATAAGCGTATAAGTTAAACCAAACAATATGTCTCGCCAATACTCAAGAAAATACTCGATACCACAAAGTTAAAAAACCCACAAGATTATGAAGTATACATAATATAAATTTCCTATAAATGCAATTGATTAAAAATTCTAGAATTGACATGTTTTGAGGAAAACTTAAAGTTTTCACGGAAAAATTTACATATAATGTTCACATAAATGGATACCCTAATATTTAGTCCCATTCTACTCATGATATCATTATAGTCGATCTCAAATTTGTTTACTTCGCTAAACCACAAAATGATCGATTCTACAATATGAATATCTCGACCCTGCAATTAAATAATATTTGAAGTGATGACAAGTTAATCTTATATTATATTTGAAATTTAAATTAAATAGCCGAAAAAGAATTTTGAATAAATTACAAGATAGAAAAAATAAGAAAAATTATCTACGCCGAAAATTAAATTTAGATCTTACATTATGAATAATGATCGAAGCTAGAGCTTCACCTGCTCTCAATCTGGCTAAGTCCAATAGTGACCATTCATAGAACAGGCGCCGGTATATATACGATTTAACCCAGAAGATGGAGCGACGGACAAAAGGGTAGGGGTGGACACCTGGAATATTCGGGAAAGAAACATGCGCATGATAATATTGTTCTGGATTAGCCTAGATAGTTCCACCTTCTTCCGTAACTTGGGGAGAGCAGCACATCTTCACCATCGAAGTTCTTTGTTCTTTGGTACGCCAGTACCCACAATAGACGGTTAGTATCACGATCAACATGTGGCGGGAGGTTGTGTTTAGTCGTGATGTTATGAGTGTTCCTCTTTGACGCTGCTGGCAGTACGGTGGGGTAAGTTTAATCATATTTTCGTCCACTCTTATAGCAACTTGCTACAAAATTAAATGACTCAATAAATATTAAAATCCACTTTGTTTTCAAAATTTATATATATATATATATATATATATATATATATATATACAACTTGATTTTTTTAAAACAGCAATATGCTACAAACAAACAAAAAATTCCTATAAAATTGGTCACTATAACATTATTAAATTATTTAATATATCACTGTCTGAAAATATAAAAAGTGCACATTTACTTTTTGCTTTTTTCTCTATTACAATAACATGTCCTAAAATACCCAATAGGCTTGTATTGTATCTATTTCAAAGTGCCATCACCATCCACCATTAAATAAAATTGTTGAATAAAATTGGTAAGATCTCCACCTAGAGCTCCGCTCAAGGAGATCACATATTTTTTATTGTTAACTTATAAATAATTACTTCGTAAAATTGATATTAAAATTGTGAAATATTGTATTGTAAACTTAAACTGTAACATAAATTGTAATAAAAAATCGTAATTGTAATAATTGTAATTCAGGATATTTCCTAATTTAGTAGCGAAAGGATCAATGGTCTTACTCTTGACTTACTTCAAATCTTTCCTGTATTCAACAAACAAGGAGCAAAGTAATGGAAATAATGAAGGTGACGTCATCACAAACGTCTCTATTTGCGCTTGGACTAATCCGTATGAAGAATTCATTTTCAAAATAAATCTACTTTTTATGTATTGAAAACTGTGGGAATATAAAAGTTATTTAAAATATAATATATTTGGGTACTTCTCAAACAACGAAATGGCTCGTTATAAAGTATTTATTAATATTATTAACTTACATATTTTATTGCAGTAGCAAAGCATTTTTAGACACTTTAAATTACGTGCTCAATATTTTGAAGCGGTTCATTGAGCCACCGAATCAAATATGATTAGTTTTAGTTTTCTTAATCCCACTAGATATCGCTAATACAAAAACGCGCAACTTAATTATTAGCTTTTATTTTGTGCTTTATTCAGTGGCGTACCATCAATGGTGCAGGTGGTACAACTGCGCCAGGGCCCAGAGCTCTGGGGGCCCAGCTTATTAGGTAAGATACATTGCATATTGTCAGGTGTGCTGGTTGTTTGTGAAGAAAAGGGATGGTATGTGGGTTAATGGCGTTTGAGATTGGGTTCATATTTCCAGAAACATTAGAGCACACGAAGAATTTAGTATTCATATTTCAAACTGTATGGTATACGATCAGTGGCATTCCCATCAAACACTATCAGAAGAAGCAGAAAACGAAATACATAAGGAAGTTAATTATTGGGAGAAAGTTCTGGAACGAGTGGTTCACGTAACATTAACTCATGCTTTGTGTAAGTTAACTTTCAGAGGCCATGACGAAAGTATTCATAGCGAAAACCAAGATGTGTTTCTATAAATTATTGAACCACTTTCAAATTATGAACCCGCCTTAAAAAAAAAGTGGAAAAAAGGTGAGGGAGAGTTACAGTAAGATATTTGAGTCCTAAAGTATGAAATTAAATTATTCAAATACGTGCAAATAATATGAAGATGGAAATTTGCAATGACATAAGAAATGCTCCATTTTTTCCATTATATCTGACACAACTCAAGATGTAACAAAAAAAAAAAAAGATCGACCAAATTTAGTGATTCGATGTGTTTCCATTGAAAGAGTTGATAACAGTGTTCCAAAAAAAATTAATGTTAATGAATCGGTTCTCAGGTTTACTGTAGCAAGCGATCATTCGGCAGAAGGACTTACTTATGGAAGCTAATTTAAAAGACTGCCCTGGATCTAAATAAAATGCGTGGTCAAAGTCATGACGGAGCAGCTGTTATGAGCGGGATATATGGTGGAGTGTAAGCTAAATTTAAAACCAAATATAAAAATAATTTAGTACTTAACGATGCTATGTCTGCATCACTAGAAGTCCAAAAGTTATTTGATTTAGTTGAAGGTCTCATAGTATTCTTTTCAAATAGTGGTAAAAGATGGGAGTCTCTGTACTCTTTCACGGGGTACGCTAAAATTACATTGAAAAAATTATCAGCAACTTGTTGGTCATCAAGATACTCGTCATTGCATGCCCTGAAATATAATTTTACAAATTTTATGATGACTTTAATACAAATAATTTTACTGACCAAAAGTAAAGAAGACATGTTAAGAGCATAATAATTTAGACAAAAATTAGATAGATTTGAAAATGTATTTCATCTCGTATTTCTCTAAGATATTTAGCAGTCTGTGGATGCTGTTTCAAAATTATTACAATCACAAAATGTTGATCTGTTGAAATCCGTTCACTTGTTAAACAATGTTTTGAAAAGTCTGCAGGTATCAAGGAACAAGTTTAGTCTCTTTAATGAAAAAGCAAAGAACATGTCATTATTATGAAGATTAAAACATAAATTTCAAGATATACGTAAGAGTAAAGTCAAACGATTAGCTGGTGAACTATGTGAATACCAGAGGATTATGAATGCAGAACATCGTTTTGAAACTGAAGTATTCAATGTTACCTTTGACACAGCTATAATGGAACTCCAGAGACCTTTTGAAAGTTTAAATGAGATCGCTGATAACTTTGCCGGACTGCATCCTACTACTCTACAAACAGCAATTGATGAAGAATTGAACGAAGTAACAGAATGTCTGTACAGTGATTATCAATCTGTTTTAACATCTTCCTTTCATTCAGGGCTAGTTTGAGACCGCAAATAGTTTGCATTTCTTCAAAAAGAGAGGTAGATAAATTGCTAATTATTCAAAATGACTCTTTTATTTTGGTTTTCCCGGATATTTATATGTAAAGTTTTATTATTTTTAAACCTGACTGTAAGTGTGGCAACATTGGAATGGTCATTCTCAAAAGTAAGATTAATAAAAAACTGTTTACGAAGCACAATGTCTGAAGAAAGGTTGTCGGGACTTGCCATTTTATCATTTGAAAACCAGAGAGCATGTGAATTAAATATCAAGGATATTATAAGAAATTTTGTAGAAATGAAATCTAGAAAAGTTAAAATCTAATTGTAGATATTTCTAATAATAATATATAAGTCACCATAATTTATTTTTAATGTTTACTTTTATGAGTGTTGACTACATTTCTTGTTGCTTTAGTTTTCTAAACAAAGGGCTTTTCAATAGATAACATTTTTCTAACGGTGAAGTGAAGAAAGGGATTGGACCAAAAACTAAACAAGAATTTCGAGATTGTGAGGATTTTAGGTAAGTCGCACTTTATAAAAACAGATATTAAAATAAAAATAACAACTAATTTTCATTTCACCCAGACTTATTTAACAAAGTTAATATATAATTTAAAACTTATTTTATTATCCTTTAATATAACTGTATGCATATAATTAATAAAAAATTACATACGGAAGTTCTCATATGTGTTAAATCTAGTATGTTGTAAAAATAATTTATTTTATGGGAACCCATTTACAGACTTCGCACAAGGGCCCACACTGTTGATGTTACGCCACTGGCTTTGTTAAAGCCACTTTGAAGTGTGTGTGTGTGTGTGTTCTCAATCATTCTGTCTTTACATTGTGATGTTTTTTGATAAATTCGGCGTATCTACTTAATTTTTTAACATCTGAATATGTGTTATTAGCATAAAGAATGGATAAATTTGTAAAGCATGCGTCTTTATCATTCGAGTCGCCTTCAATCACGAGAGAGGAACCAGTGTGTGACTATGTAGTTAATATTGAGTGTTTAATATGCTATGTGATCTGATGTTAAAAACAATACAATAATGTATAAAAATGATATTATGTTTATATGCATTCCCCTCTTAACGCGTAACATGTTTTAAAGGATAGGCTCCCTAATAAGCTTCATCAAGTGATGAATTTAAAGTGCAACAAGACAAAGTAAGTGCTATGCTTTCACCACAGCTTATTTATTGTTATAACAAATTGTGTACTAGAAATTCTTTATTTTAATTATGTCACTATTTTGATTATATTCAACCCAGTATGCTCGGATGTATTGGTATCGTATGAAGATCATAAAATAAATATCGTCAACAGGCTAAAGAAATCAGTAGCACAAATTGTATTCTAAATAACTTAATTAATTTAACCACGCACCCGATCCAACAATGCATCGTTTCATTTACTAAAATTACTAAACTTGGTAATCTCACAAATTTAAAAAAATAATAAAGTCATTAATTTCTTTTAGTAGATGTTTAACCAAATACATTATTGAACTTTTATATTAAGGTTTTGAAATAAAATATGATTACCATGGCGCCATTTTAATTGTTCAGAATGACCTGACTTGAAAGAGTGGGCGCTAAATGAGTGGTGTAAATTAACTTTCAAACAGCGCCTGTTCTTTTTAGTGAATACGGCGCACCTTTTACTGGGAGGAGAGCGGGGGGATTCTTTTGGCCCGATAAACAAAAACAAAAAAACTCGACCTTTCGTATTGCGTGTTGGATTCGTTCAAGTTGATAGAGGGAGGGATATCTTTTCAAAGCTATAAACTCAACCAATAAAATTGCTAACCTTGTAAACCTTGTCTGGGGAATTAACAAAGGCAGAGTTATAGGAACGTATCACTCCCAATTAACCGGGTGGTTAGATACAAGATTACTCTCGAACTATAAATAGTATCAAAATGCAGTTTTCTGCATTATTCACTTGACAATAACGAAACTGGGATCGTCTTAATAGTTCTTTTAATTTTAAAATAATTATTTTTCAATTTTATCATAGTAAAATATCGCAAAAACTGTTTTTATGAGATGGATGAGTTGGGATGAAAAGGGATGAGATCTACGGGCAATATTTTTTCAGTTTTGATATTTTTTGGGGGGCAAAATAAACAAGACATTGTTTAATTAAATAGGCTAAGTTTAGTTTTCTAAACATGGTGATATCAACAGCTGTTGATTATCTGTTATAAACATAGTGGCATTCGAATATAGCTTTTAACCATATAGTTAAGAAAGTTTCTGTTCAAATCAAATGCTCCTGACAAATGTTCAACAAATGTTGATATTACCATGTTTAGAAAACTAAACTAAACTTATCTATTCAGGAGGTCCCGAGACACCAAGAACACAAATGCGCTTATAGACACACCTTCAATAGTACTGCTCTTTAATTAAGCCGAACTGTTAGTTTTTCTTTCCATTCAGCCGTTATTCCATTGTGTATTCTTCTATTGATGAGTCTCCATCATTTCTTCCCCTCCTTACCGTCATATTATCGTTTCGCTCGCTCTCAATTGGTCCTCCCCTCCAAACCTCTCCTCACGGAACTACGGACGGTGTATTTTTCCAAGTCCATCTTTTGGGCGTCTCTGAGAAACAAATATTGTTTGTTATTTTCCTCTGACGCACAATCAATTTCTCAAGACTCGTTTTTTCCGTAAGCCACATTAATTGGAGACGTCTTGTATCCGAAACGCATCTGTTGACTTCTCAGCTCCCCAAACAAACAATTCATAGTTACGAATTAGATCGGTTTCTCTTTGTTCGAGCGTAGAGAAGAAAACCTCACGGTAAAATTCCACAGAGGCGGTTTGAGACTAACTAAAAGATGGAGGTGCTGGATTGGCGGACGAGGGTTCATAGAGCCTATAACAGAGGGTTGGGGTACTAGGGTACCTAGAGCCTATAACAGTGGGTTGGGGTACTAGGGTACCTAGATACTATAACAGTGGGTTGGAGATGAGGGTACCTAGAGCCTATAACAGTGGGTTGGAGATGAGGGTACCTAGAGCCTATAACAGTGGGTTAGAGATGAGGGTACCTAGAGCCTATAACAGTGGGTTGGAGATGAGGGTACCTAGAGCCTATAACAGTGGGTTGGAGATGAGGGCACCTAGAGCCTATAACAGTGGGTTGGAGACGAGGGTACCTAGAACCTATAACAGTTGGTTGGAGATGAGGGTACCTAGAGCCTATAACAGTGGGTTGGAGACGAGGGTACCTAGAGCCTATAAGAGTGGGTTGGGGTACTAGGGTACTTATAACCTATAACAGTGGGGAGAGGCAGAAGGTATATGGAGGGGGTGGGGGAAGGTTATAAGGTCAGCAAATATTTAAGCCAAAGTCTTAAAACTATTTTAATTTTAATTTTGGTGATACACTTAAAATAAAATCCAATAATTTAGAGATGAACGTTTTAACATAATTGCATGCCAGGGCACTAGTGATACATTCAACCACTGAGCGCTCTAGTCGACATGTGAGTGTGAGAAGAGAACTGTTATTGCTGTTAGCGTAACTCACTTGATAATGTTTCTAGTGTCAACATATTTCATTCATTAATATTTGTATAACATATTTAATCTAAAAGACATACTCTCTTATCATATAGGCATTCACGAAAATTGGTCCTAAAGTTAACGTAGCATTATTTTTACATGTGTTCCGCCGGATCTTGGCAAAGTTTTGAAGTGGTCCGCCGCTTAAGAAGGGTTTGTAACTGCAGTTTGAACGGGCTCTTTGACGTCAAGGTGAGGTTCACACCTTTCGGGCTCTCGAAGCACTCCTCTCTCATTTCATGGTTTTACTTCCACTCCAGGCGAATGAATGGTTTAAAATGAACCTCACTTATCGTGTTAGGTTAAATAATTATCGATCGCGTGGCCAAAATTTCAGAACCAAACAAATATAAATAACTTCAAACCATTCAGTTTGACAATAGTCCTGAGGGTCATGTAAAGCTGGGATCTAGACGTCCATCCTGAGGGTCATGTAAAGCTGGGATCTAGACATCCATTCTGAGGGTCATGTGAAGCTGGAATCTAGACGTCCCTCCTGAGGGTCATGTAAAGCTGGGATCTAGACGTCATTCCTGAGGGTCATGTAAAGCTACCACCTAGACGTCCATTCTGAGGGTCATGTAAAGCTGGGACCTAGACGTCCATTCTGAGGCTCATGTGAAGCTGAAATCTAGACTTACCTCCTGAGGGTCATGTGAAGCTGGGATCTAGACGTCCCTCCTGAGGGTCATGTAAAGCTACCACCTAAACTTCCATCCTGAGGCTCATGTAAAGCTGTGCTCCACTACCTAGATACGTTCCATTATCTTGGTCCAGAGACTCTGATGTCATCTCTCCGCCCGATTGTCCCCTCCCCTCCAATCAGCTGTGAGTGCGGTCCTCACGGGAACCAATTAACTAATTGCCCTGTTTACATTATCAGCCCCAAGGTTTAGAGGGTGTGACTTGCCCCCGATACCCGATATACCGTACATTTGACACTTACCGTCAGTAGTCAGATGCTTGTGTGGAGTCGGACCGTGCGTGCGTTTATTACGAACGAACATTTGTAAACCTTTTAGAAAATACCAAACAACATGTTTACTTGCGGTCAACATTGATAACATTTCACTATACTGATATTTATAGTTATTGATAATATCTGATAAAACTGACAGTTGCAGATCACTTGACGTATGAACACGTGATAGTAGATTTAGTAGCTATGGGTCTTGTGGTGTATTCACTTCGCCCGGAGTCTTCAAGTTTTTGGGACGATTGTTTTTATTGCGTGTTTTGGATGAGTGAAATAACTGCCCTTTATTTAACCATAATAATCTTTACAAGGACAGCCGTATATTTACTTTAATGGGAAAGGCAGAATTAAGAGGAAATATAACCGCTTACGCTTAGGGAATCATTAAAAAAGAAATCAGTCGTCTCAATTAACCCAATCAGGATTTAAATCCCGACCTCCCCGTCACTGGCAAACCTCAAGACGAGACACAGATTGCTACCAATGTCGTTTGGGTCCCGAGTTCTGTTACCGGTAGGATAGAAACATTGTAACTGATACAAAATTGACGCTTCCCCTTTAACCGTGATGAATTAGTGGCTGATGGACTTGGTGTTGTGTTTGTTATAAGCTTGATTTAGTTTGTAAGTCGTGTGCTGTTAGAATCTGTCGTTTCAGAAAGTGTACGTTAACCTGATATATACAGGCAGGGAAAGCAGGGAATATTTTGCAATCGGGCAGGGCTGCCACACATCCGGAAAAATGATATAACTGGAAAAATACAGGCAATTTAAATAAAAACTAAAATATTGGTGAAATTTTGGTGAACTCGTAACATTTAAATAATGAGCCTGTGCACTGAAGAAAGAATGAAGTGAAGACTTAATCCCGTTTCTACAAACACAGGTTTATCTCGCCCTACCCTCCGTTACCGCTTTTTATCTACCAGAAATATTAGTCTGAAAACGGCTGGAGTTATGTTGTTTTTATAAAAATAAACCATCCTAACCAGAGTTTTATCTATCCGAAAAACAAGAATTCTGTGTTATTTATCGTTGAACACTCCCAGAACAATGTCGTCATAAACATTTCCAATTTTTCAAAAATCGGTCCTCAGTAAGCCACCCTTAATTTTAGTTCTAGAATTAAAATCCCTATTTATCCTCGAAATGTGAATATTATTTATTATTAGGTGTTCTGTCTTACGACAGGTTCATTATTTTTATTCAATTAACTTAGACCGCCAATGCGCCCTGCCCTGTCCTCCTTCTTCCTAAGCTTCTTTTCCCCTCAACCTTTCCTTCTATGACGTCGTGCAGAAGACAGTTCCTCTTATGGATGTGTCTGATCCAGTTTCTTTGTTACAAAGAATCACTACCAAAATGTATTTCTTCTCACCCTCTCTTCTAAAGACTTCGTTTGTCCACCTGTCTGTCCATCTGATCTTCTTAAGTCTTCTCCAACACCCCATTTCAAAACTATCCAATATTTATTTTCCATCTTCCCGAGAGTCCAAGTTTCTGATCCATACAGTGTGATGCTCCAAATGTAGCATTTCATAAGTTTCTTTCTCAGTTCCAAACTCAACCTGCTGGTTAGCTAAATGTCAAGTTTGAACAAAATCAACCAAACTGTTTCACCTGTAACTTCCATATCCATTATAATCTCGAGATATAACAGTTTCACCTGCAACCTCCATATCCATTATAATCTTGAGGTAGAAAAGTTTCACCTGTAACCTCCATATCCATTATAATCTCGAGGTAGAACAGTTTCACCTGTAACCTCCATATCCATTATAATCTCGAGGATAGAACAGTTTCACGATAACAATACTTTCTCTATACGAGAGAGTAAAAAAGTGTTGTAAAATAAAACGTAACTCTAGTTGAAATTGTTTTAGGGCTATGCTCCCAGTAATGTATATATATTTTTTTATTTCCCGTCGTGTCGGACGGGTTGATCTAACTTCTCTAATAGTTTGGGGCTGTAAATCTAAGGGTGGGAGGCGGGAGGAGGCTAGCGTCTCTCCTAGTGGCACCCTGGAGACTTCCCAATCTCCGTGGCGAGTTTTACTGGCTGGGCGGGCCATGTTGAAATACCCCCAACTGTGAGGCCTTATCTCATGCCACTGGAATTGATTACAATTACCGCTACGAGCAGGTAGATACGAATACCTACGTTAGGTTTGCTTTTTTTCCCCTAGTCCTAGTATTTTTTTGTGCGGGGTCTTTATGTTTTTTTTATGAGTTATCTTTTGTGAAGACGAGGGTACTCAAGGGGGTTGCGAGTTAATTTGTTCTCTCTATTAGTGGCTCTACAAATTAGGCTGGAAACCCTCGTGATAAATCCTCGCTGTTTAAAACGGGTAATGAAGATAAAAGAAAATCTAGGTTTAGTCGGAGCAATAAGTGGTTCGGGACATCACTTTTATTATTTCATACGCAATTCAATTTATATTTCCAGGGGACCTTGAGGTCCATACATTTACAATGTTGTTAAAAAAACACTTTTAATATAATTTTAATAAATGGACCGATGCACCGCACAGACTTTCTCGCTATTTTACCTAAAAATGGAGACATTTACTTAAAACTCTAAGATATTGTTGCAGATAATGGAAAAAATATCATATTCTACGAAAGAGCGTAAATTTAACAATAAACACTGTTACAGAAACATATTGATTAAAAAGTAAAACCTCTGTGCACCAAAAAATATAACAATCAACTCCTCACCCTAAAGACCTCCATTTGGAAATATATTTTTGCTTATACCTCGGACACTATTGGTTTTATAAAAATATATTTCAAATAAAAGGTTTATTTTTATTTTTGATAGCACTACAACTTTTCAGTCATATGTTATTTCATATCTCTAAGAGTTGCGGAGATATGATCATAATTGGAGATATCCGCTCATGTACAATACCCTCTGTCATTTTCATGGAAAAATGAGAGTCGCCATTTGGTTTTGAATTCTAAACAGTGCCTGGATACGAATTTTAATCAAAATCATTGCAGTTAATATCAATAAAATCGATTTTTTCTCTTTCGGTCCTTAAGTAAACTACCCTTAATTTTAGTGTTATATATATCTAATTTCAAAATCTCCCCAAGATAATCCTATGAAGATTCTAGATATCAAGTTATAGCCTGATTGGTTAAGTGGTTTCGGCTCTAGACCAAAATACAAACAGACATACGGCATCACGAGAACCAGTTTTCCGGGTTCAGTGGTTCATCAAACGTCAATATTAATCAAAATCTCCAATTAGATTCTTTTGACAAACAAAATACTTTCTCCCTACAAGAGGTGGGGAGAAAGTAAAAAGGAGCTATAAGCTGAAGTTAGATTTTTTGTCAATGTTTGCAATTTTGATTGGCGTCCTAACATCCGTTTGGTTACACTAATATTGTAGGGGTGAGTTGCCATTTAACAACAAAAAATACTCCCAGTACATAGGTCTACTGCCAGGATTCAAACCCTGACCTTCCTTTCACCGCGAAACCGGACATCCTTGTCTGAGTTTCCATTGGTGAGGTTATCTGATTTGTAGGTGGCGAAGAGGTCGGTGTTCGAAAGCGGGTGTATCGAAGGGGGAAGGGGTGTTATTTAAATGGTTTCTTGCCCTCCTCCCACGTGAATGCGTGTACATTTCCTTTAAATTCAACCTTACTCATCCTTAACCCATTAACGTGATTAGTACATAGGCGTATAATCAGAATGGTGCTTAAAAAAGTATTATCTCCAATGGCAGTCAAATATTTACTGTCCACTAAACAAAAGGATAAAAACAAACTCGACACAATCTATCGATCGTGTATTGTTTTACTGGATTTATCAGTGTTTTGTTCAGGGGGGAAAAAAAGGTGCATTTAACTCTACATTGAAAGTTAAAATGATAGATTCATGAAATGTGCAAATATAATCGTTGAACCAAAGTTTCTTTTGATAGTGAACTCCATAAAGTACGGTCCAATGGTCGCAATGAACGGTCGGTTCATGACACACATAACAATGACAGTTGATTCATACAGAGTTCATGCGATAAACACCATCATCACATTTTAAGACACAGAGTGCGCTGTTTTTATTGGTTGATATTACAGTGTCGTGTGTGTGTGTGTGTGTGTGTGTGTGTGTGTGTGTGTGTGTGTGTGTGGGTAAGCACAGCTTGTTTAAACTGTAATGTTGGCTATTGGTGTTCCATTCTAACTTAACCTTAGGACAGAAATAACTGCTAACTTACAACCCGATACTCAATTTAACATCAACCGGCCCCATGGAGTGGTGGTCAGTGCACCTGGCCTGGGAGTCCCGGGCTCGATTCCCGGCTGATAACTTTGGTATTTTCCCCTTAAGAAGAACTATCCCAATGGTCACCAGGGCTTGGTAAATTAGGTTTGAGTTAGATTAAGGGCCAGTTTAATAGTCAGATTTAGTACGCCTAAAGTGCGAGTCGATACTAAATACAGGACGACACCTACCTAGACCAAAATGGAATGGGCCAGTCTCGCATATGAAACTGACCCATTCCATTCAATTTCAGATAGGTGACGTCTTGTATTTAGTATAGCGCCGCACTTGAGGCTTACTAAATCTGACTATGAAACTGGCCCAAAGACTCACACTGGCTTCACAACTTCTTAATCACCAGCATCACATCATCTTATAGTGGCTATGACATGTAGACAACCTCCTCTGTCATACCCTGTTGTACCTTTACCACCAGAGCGGTCAATAATCCACATACAGGTGACCGAATTCGATGCTCTGTCACTCCCAGTCACATAATATGTCATACGATAAAAAACAAAATTATCACCAATTACAAATTTCGAATTCTTCTGATCAGACACATGAGCTATAGAGATGGAATACGCACCCAGAGGAAAAACGAGAAGATAGATATATCGGGAAAACTTTGAGATGTGGGGTTGGAGGGAAGTAGAGAGGATAAAGTGGATATATAGGGTGACTAATGAAGAGTAAATATTAAGATAAACACTCAGCAGGTCGTTCTAAGAAGAAAAGGACGACTGAATAGGTCATATTATGAGAAGCAATGTCTTATCGAGTGACGTCATAGGAAAGGGATAAGGAAGTTGGTGAAGTTAACTGATGGCTGAACTCAAACAAGGGTATAAAAAAGAAAACTACTGATAGAACATATTGGAGGACTTTATTTGGACAAGACAATGGATCTGTCGAGCTACGGAACAAATGATAATAAGAGATGTCAACCTGGCTAAAGCTATTTTCCTTACCTTCTTAGGCTAAGTCGTGGAGAACTCCTGTGTGTAGCTTACAACCAGGAACAAACACAGACAGAAAGTTTCAGAAATCGCACACTTCCCTGTCGCAAGATTAAGCCTGCGGACCAAATTAAATTAGGGCGAAGGCCCCTTTACCGTAAACCAACTAAGAACGTAATGATTAATATTAAATTAAAATGTACATAAAGGAGGAATGGATACTTCTCAGATTATATCAAACGGATTCAAGTGAGTACTACCTCAAATAAGAACGTCTTTTCACTTCAAAGACAGCGACATTCAAGGAGAGAGCTCGGAGACGAAACTTCGCCTACAAGGGGGTATGTTTGTGTTTCAGGACGCTATAGATTGGTTTAGAACCGCGTGGCTGGTCGTTTAGTCTAACGCGTCACTTTAGTTTCCAATGACGGAAATATAGGGCAGGTAGGTTGTGTTGAGGACAGTTTTTACCACTTTATCCCCACGCTGATGCTGGTACATTTCATATAAACTTTACCTAAATACGCTAAATTTGTTTAGGGACAAGGTTGATTGGATTTAGAGGAAGTGTTCCCGCATTTGCGTGGAGGGAGGGTGTAAACCCATTTAGGGAAACTATCCTCGGTGCATCCGACCGTGATTTATACCTCTGTCTCCTTGTCGTGGTCAGTCCAGTCTATTTAAAGAGCGACGCCTTGGCCCACACAACCACCGGGGCAGGCTAACTAAATGTCAGGTTAATTCAGTTTTTACGACGAGGATAAAAAAGTGTGAAGGATCAAGAATTATTGAATGTGACTATATTTCAAAGTTAGTATATGAATTGAATGTACAGTACGTATACTAACTTGAGTAATTTGTGTTTTGGTTGGGGTTACATTTTACTTTCTCTCGACACTTTGGAGAGAAAGTATTGGGATCATAAGAAAATCGAACTAAAGATTTTGATAAATGTCAACGTTTCATGACCCCCTGATGCCGTCTGTCTGTCTGTCTGTACCTCGGGATAAAGCCTAAACTAGTTTACAGATTGGGCTATAACTTGCTATCTAGGGTTTTTATAAGCTCTCCCCGAGGGGTTTTTTAGAATTAAATATCTAACCCTAAATTTAAGGGTATTTTACTGAGGGTCAAAAATAGAAAAAAAAAAAAATATTTTCTCAAAATTCGCTTTAACGATTTTGATTAAATATGATATCTAGACCCTGTTTATCACTATAAGCAATATTTAAATTCTCATGAAAATGACTGAAGGTACTAGTTTACATAGGTGAAACTTTCCAACTTTCAATATTTCTCTGCAACTATTTGAAATACGAAATAACTTATCATTGTAAAGTTATAGTGCTATTAAAGATAAAGATCTTTTAATTGAAATATATTTTTCTGAAACCAATAATTTCTTAGCTATAAGCATATAATACTTTTTAATTCAGGTCTTTGAAAATGAATTTGATTCTTATGATCTTTGGTGTACAAAAATGTTTCTATTTGAGCAATTTTTCTATAACAGTGTTCCTAGGTCCTAATGCCCTATAGAAGTTGAGTAACAGTGTATATTATTTCATCTATGATCATTGGTGTAATGTTTCTACAACAATGTATAGATCTATTATTTAGTTTCACAAATTTTACGAGTTTTTAGTAAAATAAGTCTATTTTAAGATGAAAGAAAGAAAAAGTATGTGCGATGCACTGGACCCATATATTTTTAACCTAATTAAAAGGTAAAGTTTTAAGCTATATTAAAAAATAAAGTCGGCTATTTCTGTATTCTTCATAATGTTTCAGATGTTATTAAGATGTTTACTTACTAAGTTGTAGTTCCTAGATTATCTGCTTATTTAATTTACGTTTATCTTTATAAGTCTGATTAGCTTAGATTAAAACCATATATTCTAATTAAAGGCATGATTCAAATTGAATATAAAAACTAAAACGGCTTATAATATATCAAAGAACGTAAGATTAACTATTGGTATGAACATTAATCTTAATATAGATTAATATAAATTAGTTCGGTCGGATGTACTTAGGGTGCTTTTACCATAAATTGTTTCCCATTCTTTCTCCACGCAAATACGGGCACTTTTACTCTGAAATATATTTGTATCAGTCCTATACCACTAAAATAATTTAAATATTGCGTTGAGCCCGGACAGGCTGTAAGGTAAAGCAACAACAGAGGACAGGCAGTAAGGTAAAGCAACAACAGAGGACAGGCAGTAAGGTAAAGCAACAATATAGGGCAGGTAGTAAGGTAAAGCAACAACAGAGGACAGGCAGTAAGGTAAAGCAACAATGAAGGACTGGCAGTAAGGTAAAGTAACAATGGAGGACGGTTGCTACCCGGGAATTGAACCATGGTCCGGTCCCTCCCCAGCTAACGCTGTTTGTTTGCTTAAGTTCTACCTCACGCGCCGCTGATCCTAAGTAAATAAATCCCTTGATGCAATCCCCGAGATTGGGTTTAGCGCTGCAGTTATTGAAGAGGAAGGAAGGGCTGGTAATCGTCAGAGCCATTGAAAGCTAAAGTTTCTCCGTCGGTGGTAAATGAGCTGCTGATAGCTGCAAGCTATTCCATTCCATCGACTCGGCAGCTCATACCACTCAATGGGGGGAAGGGGAAAGGCTTTCAAAGGGGGTTGCAACTTGTTCCTCGACGACTTGAGAACTTTAGTTCATTTCAAATTAGCTGAGTGGTACGGTACATTTAGGTATAGCACAGACACGGGTTTGCTTCCAACTCTTTTAAAATTATTTCAATATAGTTCTCTTATTCGCAACCAAGATGTTCATCTAGTTTAGTCTGGTGACGTGGAAAGTGGGTTTTGAGTCCCGGTTGAGTGTACTGATAACATTTTCCCTAAAAGCTTCCTCAATCTTTCTGTACGCAAATGCAGGCACACTTCCTTTAAACACCACCTTCCTCTCCATTAGTGAGAATATGTGGCCAGTCTCGAAAAATTGACTGTGCGTTGGAGTAGTATTAACACCCCTGACCACTGAGCTACAAGGACAGGAGGGTGTTCCAGGAGTAATTACATCCCTGACCGCTGAGCTACAAGAACAGGAGGGTGTTTCAGGAGTAATAACACCCCTGACCACTGAGCTACAAGGACAGGAGGGTGTTTCAGGAGTAGTAATAACATCCCTAACCACTGAGATACAAGGACAGGAGGGTGTTCCAGGAGTAGTAATAACATCCCTGACCGCTGAGATACAAGGACAGGAGGGTGTTTCAGGAGTAATAACACCCCTGACCACTGAGCTACAAGGACAGGAGGGTGTTTCAGGAGTAATAACATCCCTGACCGCTGAGATACAAGGACAGGAGGGTGTTTCATGAGTAATAACATCCCTGACTGCTGAGCTACAAGGACAGGAGGGTGTTCCAGGGGTAATATTAATACCCCTGACCACTGAGCTACAAGGATAGGAGGGTGTTTCAGGAGTAATATTAATACCCCTGACCACTGAGCTACAAGGACAGGAGGGTGTTCCAGGAGTAGTAATAACATCCCTAACCACTGAGATACAAGGACAGGAGGGTGTTTCAGGAGTAATAACATCCCTGACCGCTGAGCTACAAGGACAGGAGGGTGTTACAGGGGTAATATTAATACCCCTGACCGCTGAGCTACAAGGGCAGGAGGGCGTTCCAGGGGTAATATTAATACCCCTGACCACTGAGCTACAAGGACAGGAGGTTTTTCAGGAGTAATAACATCCCTGACCGCTGAGCTACAAGGATAGGAGGGTGTTTCAGGGGTAATAACATCCCTGACCGCTGAGCTACAAGGACCTTGTTCAATTCGGTACTATCACTCAACTCGATAAATTGTAATTTCCCATCCCAGCCTCCGGGGAGGTTATCCATCGTTAACATCACGTGATTCACCGGATGGGAATCCCCCGGGAGGTGGGCCCCACCCCCCGGTCCCCGTTACCTCAACCGAGCAATTCTACTCGCGAAAGCTGTAATTTAGGGTCGCGGTATAAATTTCATCGCTTACTCTACATGTGGTCAACCGTAAAAATTAAAACTGAGAAGAACAAGAAGAACGGAAACAGTGGAGGGAAGTTTAGTTTTGTTAGGTTGAGAAGGAACACGGAGGGAAGTTAAGTTTTATTAGGTCGAGAAGGAGCACGGAGGGAAGTTTAGTTTTGTTAGGTTGAGAAAGAACATGGAGCATCGTTTGATCGATCTTTCCACTTAGATCAGCCTGACAGTTATCGTTGAGGTTACTCGAGTTCAAATCCCGGCTCGGTCCAGTGCCAGTGCAAGGCCAGTTCAAAGCTAGTGCAGCTTCAGTAAAGTGCTAGTGCAAAGCTATAACTGTTTCAGTGAAGTGCTATTGCAAAGCTGGTGCAGTTTCAGTGAAGTTCTAGTGCAGCTTCAGTAAAGTGCTAGTGTAAAGCTATAACTGTTTCAGTGAAGTGTTATTGCAAAGCTAGTGCAGCTTCAGTAAAGTGTTAGTGCAAAACTATAACTGTTTCAGTGAAGTGCTATTGCAAAGCTGGTGCAGTTTCAGTGAAGTTCTAGTGCAGTTTCAGTAAAGTGCTTGTGCAAATCTAGTGCAGTTTCAGTGAGGTACTAGTGCAAAGCTAGTACAGTTTCAGGGAATTGATAGTGCAAAACTAGTACAGTTTCAGTAAAGTGCTAGTACAAGGCTAGTACAGTTTCAGGGAATTGATAGTGCAAAACTAGTGCAGTTTCAATAAAGTGCTAGTACAAGGCTAGTACAGTTTCAGGGAAGTGCTAGTGCAAAGCTATAACTGTTTCAGTGAAGTGCTATTGCAAAGCTAGTGCAGTTTCAGTGAAGTTCTAGTGCAGCTTCAGTAAAGTGCTAGTGCAAAGCTATAACTGTTCCAGTGAAGTGCTAGTGCAAAGCTAGTACAATTTCAATGAATTGCTAATGCAAATCTAGTGCAGTGCCTGAGCAGAGAATAATAATTATATCAAATTATTACAATACAGAAATATAGTATTATTTAAATAATATTTATAAAAAAGTGAGTGAATATATTTTTGCACACTGCCGTATATTCCCTTGAAACTTCATACCAACATTCAACTTTTATTCTTCTAAGGTCCGGTCTTATGACTCCTGGATGAATATTAATCTGGCCGTTAAATATTTTTATCTGACTGATAAGTTAAAAGTGCGTCTTATGACGGCCAGATAGCATTTATCTGCCAGCTTAATTTATTAATCCATCACCATCACATTTTAATCGGGAGGATTAAGTACCTGATAACTTTTATCTGAAAGTTAAAATGGTTTTTGCCATGTGACGCGTTGTTTTTCATGAGGTTTCTCCTATCAGAATATGTTTTTGGGTTAAAATCTTGGTTCGCGTGTTTAGTAAGCACAGGCCAGGCTCTAACTATATATGAAGCTAGAACATTTAATTCATAATTTTATAAAACTGACAAGCTATTTGTAGAGTTATAGTTATATAAGACAAATTATTTAAATGTGAGTACAATAAATGAAATGTCGTAAGCGTTGTACCAAACTATTGCCCACATTTTGGCAGACACCGAAATTAGTACTTGCAAGACAACCTAGCTTCTGCGCCCCCGTAACGCCATATGTTTACTCGCACTCGATTAGCCGCCATTATTTACACATTAATGTTGAGCGTTGTCGCCACTTGCTAGGTTGTAGCGTTAGCAGCAGGGTTTATACGCATGCGCGCACCAGTAAAAACAGTACCAACATTGCGTTTTCTGCATAAAATATATTTATCCTACAGATAGCTATCCGGCAGATAAATTCAGCTCATAATACACGTAAAATATTAAAGTGGCTGATAATCTTTATCTGGTTGCTAACTTTAATCTCCCGATAGCAATTTATCCGGTAGTCATAAGACCGGCCCTAAATATTGACTGTAATAATCAAGCGAGCTGTCAAACTAACTTAACCTAAGACGAACAAGATCTTGAACACTAAAATTATGTTGGACCTTCTCAACTTACCTTGTCTCCACTACACTCCATCGCGCCGGGCCGAGGTGTAGTGGGAAGCGGAGGAAGGGCGTGATCTTTAATGGGGTGTTGTTTAAGGGATGAAGTTGGTAGGATTAAAGCGTGGGAGCCCCACCAAGTTGTATCATGATCAGGGATTATTCTTTCCTCCTACCTCTCTCTCTCTTTCTAAGAGCATGTAAAATACATTAAATATTCCGCAATGTGCGGAATTATACAACTGTAATAAAAACGATGTTTGGAAACGATATAGAAAAAAGGTAGAATAATTTTTTTTTTTGTTTGAGAGAGATAATATCCTATTATGTTATCAAGAAAGTAAGAGACGGCACCTTTAGTAATACACACGCGTGCAATAATTGCATCACGTGACCTGTTATCTTATCGCTCTGCCTCGTGTTTGCTCGATATTAGCGCGACGATGACCGTTTGACTGGAGCCAGATGCTTCTGTGGGAACACGCGATAAGGCAATAGTCTCAACTTGTCTAGCTCACAGCCGATGGGGAGGTTGGGGCTCGAATACCGGCGTGCTGTACCGAAGTGTTGTTTTTTTGTTTACCTATATGGCCTACGGTCTCTCCTTTAACGCAGATATGAGTACATTTCCTCTAAATTTTCCCACCCTAATCCCTACCACATCAAGACCGGGATGGGTGGTAAGACGCAGGGAACACAAAACAACTGTTAATAAATTGTTGTATTTGGTTTTTCCGCGTCTTATCGTCCGTACAGGCTATACGCATCTAATAACGGTAAATGGGTTACAGATGAAGAAAACGATGAAATGTACCCGCATTTGCGTGGAATGAAGTGGGAAAACATTTAAGGGAAAACCACCCTCAGTAAAACTGTTCAAGATTTGAACCCCAATCTCCCTGTCACCGGAAAATCAGATCAGACGAACCTGACATTTGGTCACCGTAACCATGAGTGTGGGCTCACATCTAAAGCTACTGCGCCATCTATTGATGAGTGTTTGTTTCTTACGCATGCGCAGTTGTTAGTTAGAAATGGTAAGAACTAGGTCTTTTTTTTCCTCGTTACATTTTAATGAAATCCTTGCACATGGATGGTTAAATATAAGTTTCTTATAACAAATTATTATTTTTTACTCTATAATATATTATACTGAATTGTTCTCACTTTTATAAAGGCCAAGGAATGTTATACTATTTTAAAGCTTCAATTTATTTTTATTCTAAGTTGGTTTTTTTCTCTTATCTATTTAACTTTCTCTCCATCTTCCAATTTAAACGTCCTGGCTCCCCTCGTATTGATGGCATGATTCCGTTTTACCCCTCCGATAAAAAAGAAAGAAACACTCTCGACTGATCATTGACAAAGAAGTTAAAACCAAAATCCCGTCCAGTTTTGATCAGTGCTCCCTCATGTATTATTCAATCATCATCTCTTTTTGAAAATAACTTCCTGCTGCATAATTGTTCAATCGTTCAAAAAAGAGATTCCTTACACTTCTTTTCGTGTAAATGTCTAAGAGACGGGGGCTAGGAATAATGTTTTGTAAAGTGAAGAGCAGATACACTCCAAGGGAACCGAGAGTTTTACAAAGAAATTATACTTCACGGACTACAATTATTCAAAAAGGATTTTGAAGTGTTCGCCTTAGTTTGGAATAACTTTCTTTAAGAGCCTGCCTCACGCCCGATTAACCTGCGACATTAGAATACAAGATTACCTTCGATTAGAGATGTGAGACGGAAAATTTTCAATTATTATTTCTGTAAAATAATTTAAACTGATTAAATGTAATTACATCCCAAATGCCAAAGTTTATACTAAAGATTAGTTTATCTTAAGGGCGTTAAGAGTACCCGTCATTTGGCCTAAAGTCATGTGATCTAAGTGTAGGCCAAATGAATTTAGTTCAAATGACTTTTTGTAAAATTAATTTTTAGACCATTTATTTAAAATGTATTTATGTTTTCTCCGGAAACTTTCGTTATGATTTGTAGTGATGCTACTAGTTGGCGAGGTGTGTAATATTTATTTAAATTGTAGATACTAACGTTTCAAAATACATTAGTCTTCTCTCAATTTACTACTTCCCAAGGTATAGCAGCACGTCCATTAACCTGTAGTACCACTTTTGTATGGTGAACTTTTTACATTGCTAAAGTTTTGTATTAGTTTTTATACCTTATTGCACCACAGGTAAAAAGTTTTGTACTGGTACCTTTTTGATTAATTAGCATATACATGTGGTCACTCCATTTTAATTATTTTATTTTATTTTGAATTTTGAACTTTTTTCAATGCCAAATCTTTGAATTAGTCTTGTACCATTTTGTACCACAAATAAAAAGTTTTGTACCCGTACCCGTTTTGAGTAATTAGCATATAAATGTGGCAAATCCATGTTAATTTACCACCCACTCTACTATCTCTTAGCTACGGCCACACTAGACTAAAAGGAAGGGGGGGGGGTAATCTAACACAAGATATGTGACAAAGAAAGCAAGGCATTAGCAACAATTAAATAACAATATGAATGTGTTTTATAAGATAACAAATGACACAATAAATTACATGGCCTTAAAAATCCATCGGAGATATATGTTGAAAATCATATCAAAATTAAAGCGCAGTTTCATCAAGTAACTAGGTCTGTCTGGAAGAGACAATAACTCGACCAAACTACACTGTCAGTTTCACAACAGTGAATATTGACAAAACAACCTTAAACGTTTGACTATTTGAACAAATTATTACTTTCAAAATATCTAGACAGATATTTATTCGACTACAAAAAAGAGCCTAATGGGCATCTTTGAAATGGTTACCAAAGTGTCTAACCAAAGTGTCTGCTTCACTACATTGAATACAGACAGAGTTAAAGATAAAGTTAAATTTAATATCACACAGATATTTATATGAACATGAGAGTTTGGCTTACCAGCATTAAGTCAAACTCCCGCGGGACTATTAAATGTCGACACAAAGAACTTCGTTAACAGGAACTCTACTTGTTAATAAAAAATATGGCATACAAAAAGACTAATTAAACCACAAGTTATTTCAATCAAATAATTTGGAAAAATATTAAGTCTAATTCGATCAATCTGCAAAACTTTACGTTAATTCAAACAACAATTAAGTTAGAAAACATAAAAAAGGAGGAATTTACATTTACTTAGTGTGCAAAACTCTGTCAATTTAAATTAAATACTTCTAAAAAAAGTTAATAAATGTGGCAATCTAATATTAACGTGACTTCACTGACACTAACGCCTAAGTGGCGGCAAAATGAATTAACTGTCTCACAATTAAATTTAGTTTTAAAAAAAAGTAAATAATTTTCGTTACTTATTTTGGCTTATTAAAAAAAATTACATTACATTAATTCAAAATTGAATTAGCCATAATTAGGTTCTATTAAATTAATTTCGATGAGGTAATGTAAACACAATACATCATCATTCTGTAAATTGTCCAAGTCCAGGGCAGGACTTCTCCAGACGGCATTGAAAATAAATGTTTAAGACATGACTTCTCTTGCTAGCGTAGATAAATAATAGTCACTGAGTTTAAGAACTGCAAGGTTTAAATAGTGTTTCCAGTCGCTTAGAGTTGGAAGGGGGGAATGTTCACATTGGTCGGTGGCTTCCAACGGTCATTTTTGAAGCATGCAGACGAGCACGTAGTCCTTGATCAGGCTAGGATTGGTGGGCTGCCTCGAACACGCACTCCAGTGGTGATAGAGATCTGTTTGACTGGTGTATGTGACGTACAGACATCACGAGATGTGTTGGTGGTTGGTTTCGTCCTCCCCGCTGGACGGCAGAATAGTTTAAGTTAGTTGTTGTCCTCGGCTAGTTCCGAAAGAATCGATTTGACTTGTCCACTCCGAACCTCAGTTGTGCGCGCACGATGGCTTGTTATACCCACTCTTCGATTTAGGACGCGAGGTGTGTACTCCAGTCTTGAAGGTTGTTCTAGCCAGAAGAAACAATGGGTAAGTACATGAACAGCTTGTGATTGCGGGGAGTTTATTCTTGTTTAATATTGTTTTCGATATAGACTGAACCTACATTGGACTACAATAGAAAAGCTTACTATTGCAGGAAGTTTATTAATATCGAGGTTTTATACGGAGTGGGTGGTATGACTCTTGAGGAAAACCTTTGCGTGAAGCTTAATATAGGGGGGTAGTATGATGTAACATGTTACCAAATTTACATTAATAATATTGCATTATTTTGAATTTTGAAATTTTTCAATGCCAAAGTATATTTTATTTGTCTTTCTGCGTATATTTGTTTATTGATTTTGTTAAATGAATTAATCAACCATTCATTTTTTATAATTATATTAACTTACTCGAGTTTGCCCACGGCTTCGCTCACATTTAAGTTGGGTGAATTAACTTATTTCTAGCGAATCATATAAACCAGGTTTTCTCAAACTCTATGCACTTGAGCCTTACATGAACATTAAATATAATTGTTAAGCCTCACTTTCTTAGAATAAAAATAATTTTTTACGTTAAAATACAAAATACAAATATTATTTCATTGATTTCTTTATTTTCTGATAGGAACTTTGTATACATTTATTAAGAATAGTAAAGTTTTGTAAAATATTAATAAAATATCACGTTTGTTTTAACATTTTATGACTGAAATATTATTCATGAAAAATATGTACTTGTCATTTGGAAGAATGAGTTTTTTCCTATCACAGAGATGGTTCATGTCAGATTTTGTTTTTATAACACACAAAGGAAGGCCTTTTTCAACTGTCAGTTGATTTCTGTAATTCAACTTGTTGAGAAATTATTTCCATAAAAATTTATGTAGATGCAAAGATCAAAATTAATTTTATTGCTTCATAAGTCAAACAGGATATTAATTTCTCATAGTCAATCAAAATTTAGCAAGTCGAAGGAAGTGAACAATTGGTTCACAGATAAAGCAATGCTGCGCCTCACTTGAAATCCCCTCGCGCCTCGCAGTTTGAGAAATTTTGATCAGAGCTACCAAAAACACAATTTCAGACACGTGTGAGGCGAGAACTTGGTCTGTATGTCGATGAAGCCACCCACATATTACCTATAAGAAGGAACCAAAATATTCCTTTAAAAATATTTACAGTCTTTGCATCAATATATTTTGCTCACTTGCGTGGAGACATTGTTGAAATTAACAACAAAATAAATAGTTTACATTTAATATCTAATAAACAAAACTAAATTTAAATAAATGAAAAAAATACCTTCATTTAGGGCACGACTACAAGCAGAATAACAATGGCCATTTACGTGAAGGCATTGTTGCATTGAATACCAAAAGAAAATTAATAGTTTAAATTTACTATTTAAAAATTAATTAATTTGAAAGAATAATTCTGGTAAACGCCTTATCTTATCAAACAATTTGTTTTGTTAGTAATTGTTTCTATTAGTTTTGTAAATTTTCCCCTCCCCAATCCTCATTTCTCTAACTCCCATTTAAATGTAACGAGTTACAAGTAACAAGCTCGATCAAATGGGAGAATACTCACCCTCTGCCCTATTGAACACTAAAACCGGAACACATGTGCCACGACCTCCTCTCCCTAACACACAAGTCCACGGACTAAATGCAGATATGATTCAACTGTCTGCTCATGAAGGAAGCCACGCCCAGAAAGAACAAGTGATGGCGACTCCGCGCGTCTAGTCTTTGTTTCCGCCACCTAGACTGTTCCAGCGCTTTCTCCAAGTTCCTAGAGTGTCCGCGATCCTTCCCAGCGCTGTTCTGTCTCCTCCCTTCAACTCCATTTTCCCCTTCTTTTTCCCCTCTCTCTGTGGGCATTTCATGGTTACGTGCTTGCTATATATTGTGGTGGTTCGTTTGTATCAACACTCATTGTATCACAGGCTTACTAAGGCGAGAGCACCGAATTAAGCTTAGATTTAATTATATTCATCAAAATTCTATTTCAACTTAAAATGTGGGAAATCTCTTCAAAATTATTGGTTTGGAATTATAAACTTTAATTGTTAACATTGGGATGAGTTTCTTTGGGGTTCCAACGTGATTATTTCTAACCATTCTAACTTTGAGTTGCGCTCTTACCGCCTTTCTGTTTAATCGTTTGCATCATTAGCAAATGGATACATTTCAGGGATGTTGACTTTGACTGCATTTTTTATATTTTATTATTATATGAGGAGCACTCACTTGTATGTAACTATGGTTACCTTGGCTGCCTTAAGCGGTGCAAAGGGAATATGGCCATCGTAAATTTGTGCGGTTCTTGTATGAGTCTATATCTATGGGATACATTGCTGGATGGGGTACTTAATTTGAATCTGACTCTATTTAATGTATAATGCGTGCTAACTTATTAGTGGTAGTAGGACATTTTCTTGACGTTGAACTTTATTTCACGCTGCTCAATTACGTCGTTAGACAGAGCATTAACACAGGAGGTGGGCATACTTTACTATGAATTTATTATAAAATCTGGGGATCCTTGTTATTACTGTGCCCGGGATATTTACGCCATTATTGGCGGGCTTGATTGATATTATTGTCTTTACCTTAGAGTGCTCTGGGAAATATATATATTTCTTAACATTGTAATGTCTTTGTGCAATATTAATATCCTGATCTTTGGGTTGTCTTGTGAACTTCGTATATTTACGGCGTCTTCTCATTTATTTTGGCCTTAAGTAGTTGGTGAACTAGTGTATATTCACGGGGACGCCTTATTCAATATTAAAGTTTTTCACTTTAAATTCTATTCTATTGACATATTAATGGAGTAGTATATTTATATTAAAGTATTCTACTTTAAATTCTAGTCTATTTTCATATCAAATGGAATAATATATTTGTATTAAAGTCTCTCACTTTAAACTCTAGTGTATTTCCATATTAACGGAACATTATGTTTAAATTAAAGTATCTTACTTGGAACATTCTAGTCATTGAGGTATCTTTTGAAATATTATGCTTAACCACAAAGTCTTCAACTTAACTCACTTTAAGCGATATTACTGCATTTGTAATTTTTATTTTGCATCATCCATTTCTCTTGTAACAAAATAATAAAATATATACTGTTATTCTCTTGTAACTACTTGGCTGTTATTTCTCAGGCTTCCGTGCAAGTACAGGTAGTTACATAAACACTTATAGTTTTAAGACTTATTTCGTTTTATATTAGTTGTACTTCTACCTACCAGCCAAATTTTAATTTTCTACTACATCTAAAAGTTTTTTTTTATAAATTCTTCCCTCCCCCTCCCCCCCCCTTAATTTCCTGGCGTTCCATTTTAAATGTTAAGACTCAATAGTTATTTTTGGATTTGTGCATTTACTGGCCTGCTAAATTTCAATTTGATACCACATTGCATTGAGATGTTGTTTCTATTCCCCAATCCCCAAACCCCTTTTCCCAACTCACTTTGAGAAATTTAGTCTAATATTATTATTTTGGTTATTTGGAATTTGATTTATCTCTACCTATATGATATTTTTTATTTTATATCTCATCTCAAAAGGTTTTTTCAATTAAGGTCCATCACCACTATTTTCCAGGATGCCATTTTAAATTATTATTATTATTTAAATGTTTATTTGTTTTGGTTCCCATACCTGCTTAACAAATTTAAGTTCTTTACCCCACTGAGAGGCAATTGAATGTATTAGTTTTGGAAATGTTGAACTCCCCATTCCTTCCCTCCCGTCATTTCTCCAACTCCCACTGTGAAAAATTTCAAATTTTAAGAATTATTTGGTTATCTTGATGGGTCCTTATACCCTATATTACGCATTGAGCTTTGTATAACTCAGGATGGACATCTGTGGCTGAAATTTTCGAGCTGTCATCTGCCTACCATTGTGTAAGAGAGAAGGAAATGTTGGGTATGTCTTTCTCTCTTACACCTATACAAGGCAATGTGACATTTTGACATCGTTCATTAATTTGACTGAATATATGAGATACATCAATGTGTGATTAGTTAAATGAAATAAATTTGTTAGTAAAAGCTTTGAAGAGCATAACAAAGTTCGAAACTGGTGAGTTTTTTGTTTTAAGTTGATTGAGGCTAATATTTATGATGATTTTTGAAGGAAGCTCGTTTGTAAGGCTTTATCTCGTACCAGAATCCTACCCTATAATAGTGTTAAGGTAGGATAAAAGACCTTCCAGAAGGGAATTTCTACTTCTGTTCAAGATGGCCGTTTATCCTACCAAAATACTAATAAATGATAGTATTCTGGTACGAAATAAGGCCTTAAAGATTGGGATTCCTACTAAAATCATGGTTTAGTAGATACCGCGCTTCCTACAAGACTATAACCTAAATTATCTTTTGAAAGTAAGACTTCTACACAAAGTATATCATTTAAACATTTAATACAGTTTTTAGCTAAATTGTTTCATTATAGTTATCAAACTTTCAACATAATATGGTTTCTGAAAGCAATATACAAGATATGAGCCAACTTTATTTTTTTAAAAAAGGTAATATAATAATACTTACTATTACCACCTAAGTAATCGTTTGAACGTATGGCAACCACACAAAGTTTGTCATTCAAACAAATGTAATCACGTTTTAAGATACCTTATTCACTATATTTACCGAACTTTCAATATAATGCTTTCTGAAACCAATATACAAGCTGTAATGATCCTGCTTTGTTGCATAGCTTTTGGTGTAATTAAATTAAGTTTGTGTCAAATCTATTAGTCGCACTGTACTGTTGTGTTAAACGTGAGTGTTATTAGGGCAATTTCTTGAATGTAGCAGCTTAATATGTGAAAATAAAACTTGTAAGATATGTATTAATATATACATTATTTAATTAACAACATCATCAGGAGGTTCACGCGGGAGAGAGAATCGCGACAAAGCTAATAGCCAACTTAAAATGTATCATACACTTGGCAGAATGTAAACAAAATGAGCGAGAGCTACATATTTTAATATTTCAAAGATTTTATTCGTATTTGTATGATATTAACTTTAAAGTTGAATTGTATATCCTTTAACGTAAATGTGTCTTCAGCCAAATGAGTTGTAATACTTCACTATTTTCAAACAATAATACTTTTAATCACCAGAAACACGTTTTTGCATAATAACGTTGAAAGAAACAGTTAAATCTATCCCCTCGCAACCAAGCAGACGACAAACTTAAGCGTCACGATTTGTTTCGTTGCAAGGATGTGTGTATGTCCATCCAGTATAGTATAGAGATCACTGAGGCTACTAGGGTACAAGGTAGGCTCGTTCCCTAAACTGGTCTTCATTCAGCTCTATCCTAAAGCGGCGCTGCTGTGACGTCACTCGTGGCCTAGCCGAGCTTGCTTCTGTTCAGTACATGTGACTGTGCAGTGTCGCGCTCGTTATTAGCTTCTTATTTCTATTATGCTACCAAAGTCACTGTGAACAGTAAATGCTTGTGTGTTTTTTGTAAGCTTTCCTATTATTTATGTGTGAAGTGTCACGAAAAGTATCGTAACAATACTACCGCTGCCGTGTGCAATAAAAGTAATCTAACTAAGAGATATGGTGTTTTACACAATACTTTCATAAAGGTTCTGATGTCAGACGAAGAGGTATTCACTACTGAACGGGATGGAAAATGGAATCCTGATTCGTATTTTATTTGCTCAGAACATTTTTTACATTATGATTATGAACAAGGCCTTCAGACCTAACTGCTAAACTTGCCTAAGAAAAACAAATTAAAATTGCCTTCAGTACCCTTCCTTATTTGTGGTGTCTCCGAAAATGTTATCCAAGGGAAGAATATTACCCGTGAATTTAGGCATGATATTAGTTTGACGAAACAAATAGTAAGTGATATTATGGGAGGTAAAAATATTTGGAGGACCTCCAATATTTTTACTTTATGGGAAAGTCCATCCATCCATCAAGTTATCCATCACCTTAAAACATGCTTGAAAAATATTATTTCTTAAATGTGATAAATCACGTGGCTGTATTACATAAATATGTTTGGTACAAAATCATAATTTATTGTATTGCATAGACAAATTTATATAGTCCGGTAGCTAATGAAAGTAGTAACGTGTTTGGTGATGTCAATATTCACTTAAATGAAGTGTTAACTAATCAATATAAAATGAATAACCATCTTGTATTTAGGCCTGTTCATAAACCAATTTGGAGTGTGGTGAAAATCTTGAATTTATATTAATGTTAAACTGAGAATGTCAAACAAAATATTTGAAAGGTAATATTAGATTCGGCTACATTTATGTTATATAAGTAGTAATTATATAGAATGACAATAATACTCGTAAAATCCCCAATATGTGTCCCCTCAAAGTTGGTAATAATATGTATGTCCTCCCCCTACCATCCTCCCAACAACCCCCGAGTTGGAAATAAAGTTGTCCTCCAAAATTGCAAAGTCAGGCACGTCCATGGGCGATATACTATATTCTATAAATATGCAGAGAAAGGAAACCAAAGAAGGTGTAGCTGTTGTTCATTGTGTCTCTCAAAACATAAGCAACGAAACAAGTCAACCAATTGTGAATAAGACTGAAACAATTAAAACATATCTTGAATAATTACAAAAGGAAAACAAGATATTGAAATTCAAACTATTGAAAGAAAATCTCTGGAAATCCGTAAGCTCAAGAGCATACTTATCTTATATATAATTTGATAAGCCTGTTTCCGGTTATAGAAATGACGAGGAAATGGCTGAACAAATTTTGACAAACGAGCATTCATTTTAACGGTTAGGAGTCCAGGATGTCAGGAAAAACAATATTTTTCCACAAGTACCAGATTTTCACAGATAGTTTTTACCATGTAAACCGTTATTTGCGTTATTGGCTGTATAACTATAAATCTCTAAATAAAATATGTATCTTTGGCTAAAAAATAATAACCGAACCTTTATTGTTGGTCCGAACACAGTCATCACATCTTTCAATCTGCAAATAAAATCTTTCTCTTTGGACGCTGAATTCACTTTAGATGTTGGTCAAAACACATCTAGATTGAGATTTCCTGGACTGGGGAAGCCTTTATTATTGAAATGTTGCTATCTTTAATTTGCATTCAAATCAATAATATCGATCATAATTTGCAAATTAAAAGTTAAGTTGTCAGTTACATAAACATATTTTATGCGTTTTGTTTCGCGCATGAACTATAAAAATATATAAAGGATACAATAATATTTAAATATGTTTAATATGTATTATAAGATCAAAAATTATAAAATGATCTTGAAATATGTTTTAAAAAAAGCCATTCTAATTATATAAATATGGGGTTTGGCGTTAATGTTTTTCAAATTATGAGTTTTGATATTCATTTTATCAAATAGTAACACAATACAAATACAGTAAGTTTAGTTATGTTTCCATGCTTCCACGTAATTTTTAGGGAATTATATTTCAAATTAATCTTTTGTGTACTCCATCTATCTTTTCACATTCATAGAAATACAGTAAGTTCAATTATATTTCTATGTTGCTACTTAATTTTGAGGGGATGATATTTCAAAGTAATGTTTTGTGTGTTCCATCTATCTTTCCATATTCTTACAAATGCATTAAGTTCAGTTATGTTTCCATGCTGCTAGTAAATTTGGAAGGGGGGATATTTCAAAGTTATGTTTTGTGTACTACATCTATTTTTTCACATTCTCTCTCACTTGGACACTTTCTCTCTCCCACACTCTCTATCACACTCTCTCACACACTCTCTCTACCACTCACTTTCTCACACTCTCTCACACATCTTCTCTCATTATGACTAAGAATTTCCCTCTCTAACACACTCTCTCCACTCACACACACTATTAAACAATCTTTCACACATTATATTTATCACACTTGCTCTTAAACTCACTCTTTTTCTCTCAAACTCTTCCTCTCCCTCAAACTTTCTCTCACCCACTCTCACATTCTCCCTTTCTCTTAAACACCCTTTCTGCTTCAAAAACTTTCTCCGTCTCAAACTCTCTCTATCTGTCTCAAATTCTTTCTCAGACTTTTTCTCAAAATCACTCTTTCCCTCAAACACTTTTTCTCTAAAATTTTTTCTCTCGAACTTCATCACAATCAAACTATCTCTTTAGTCTCAAACTCTCTCTTAATCTCTCTATTAAACTTCGGGTCTCAATCATTCTCTCTGACTCTCTTTCACTCAAACTTTCTCTAATATTTTCTATTTCTCTGAAATTTTCTCTCTCCCTAATTTTTTCTCTCAAAGTCTCTCTTAACTCTTAGGAATAACTTTAGACGGTAGGCTCTTGCTCTCTTGAAGGTCCTAGGATGGTAGACTCTTGATCTTTTGAAGGCCCTGGGATGGTAAGCTCTTGCTCTCTTGACGGCCCTTGGATGGTAAGCTCTTGATCTATTGAAGGTCCTGAGATGGTAAGCTCTTTATCTCTTGAAGGCCCTGGGATGGTAGGCTCTTGCATTCTTGAAGGCCCTGGGATGGTAGGCTCTTGCATTCTTGAAGGCCCTAGGACGGTAAGCTCTTGCTGGCACGAAGGCTCTAGGATGGTAGGCTCTTGCTTTCTTGAAGGCCCTTAGATGGTAGGCTTTTATCTCTTAGGAATAACCTTGGATGGTAAGCTTTTGCTCTCTTGAAGGCCCTTGGACGGTAAGCTCTTGGTCACTTGAAGGCCCAGAGAAGGTAGACTCCTGATCCCTTGAAGGCCCTGGAATGGTAAGCTTTTGCTGTTGTGAGGTCCCTGGGTCTTTAGACTGACAAGCTTCAATTTCTTTAATGAAATGGTAAGACTCAACTGACGGGCAGCATTTTCCCTATCTCTATAGAGTTGTTTGTAGCAAGCCAAAGAATTCTGGATCTCTTTGGCAACTTGGGTGCTTCTACCTATGTTAGGGTCACTACAATGACTCTAATTGCACTATCAATGTGCTTAAATAAATCAGCAAATTGTTTTGTTGAAAGTTGTTTGATAGGCTAAACAACATAAGGCTCTTCCTCTTCATTCTTTATGCCATTCTCCATTTCTAGAAAATCTTCATTGGTGAGTTCTATTGAGTGGGATTGGAACAATTGATCCACATTTGTCTGATCTATGTCCTCAAATCCAACATCTTTCTATGTCAACGATGTCATGTCTTGAATTGGAAAGCTCGTGTTCAGGATCAAAATCAGGAAAATCAGAAACTTTAGGCCAAATATTTTTCCAAACTCCCTTCATACAGGACT
>CABFWO010001282.1:169198-188549 GCA_902155825.1 Timema genevievae
ATTTATTTTAGTCATTCCAAACATTAGAATTAATACACACAAAACATATTAAGAAAAATGTTATCTGATGCAACTCAACTAAGAATTATGAAACACTGAAAATTAAAGTAGATTTCCATACACCTTTGCCATATATTTGTTAATAGCTATAAAACCACTAGCCAGTTTTGTAATTTCAATTTTGCTGAGCCTCTCAGGTGATTTAGTCTGAATTGCATCATCGTGGAGCGAAGATAGTTTTTAATGCATCCAAGCATTGAAAAACTTCTTTCTGCAGTATCTTATGTAACTGGTATCACTATCAGTTTTCAAAATCTCTTCAGTGTATGCTCCAAGCACATTTTATTTTTATTATGTTAACATAGTGTGAACATTGTAGGGTCTATCTTGGCTCAATAAGATGTTTACATTATTTAAAGTTTTACTATATTATTTTGGGGGGTAAAAATGATACTTTTTACCCCCCTCAATTTTTTGGGGGGGTAAAATTTAACCCCGTACCCCCTAGTTCCTGCGCCACTGTCTCTCGCTCACTGTCTCTCACTAATAATAATAATAATAATAATAATAATAATAATAATAATAATAATAATAATAATAATAATAATAATCAAGGATCTAGTCAAACCCATCATTTAAATTTATATAATGGCCATTATGATATTATGATGATTATATTGATGTTTACTGGCAAAATTTATTTCATTCGTCGCTATTATATACATTTAGTAATACAATAGGCCTAGCTAAAAATATGTTAATGTAGAGTTAACATTGCTTTAGTCCAGTAACTTTAAGCGAAACTCGGGCGTCACTTCAGAAAATTGCCAAATGAATGAGCTGAATATTGGTTTCCACTTTCACTTTGCTTTTCTAAATAAGTTCTCCAAAGATTCCATCATTCGATTGTAAGCATACAATTTTACCGCGCGTAAACGGTGCTGAAAATTGTGTTTTTTTAAATTGGTTTTCGCTAATATCTTTTTTCCTATTAACTTTATGACCATGAGATATACTAACAAAAAAATAATATTGGAAATTTATATACAAAAAAGGTGGTATAGTGTTTTGAGAATTACTGAATATTGTAACTATCTCGCATCAGTTTTGATCTCTATATCCAGATGAAACAACTAACAGTACTTTTTACTTTCCTAAGATACCCGAAGGTTTTAAATTTACATTTTAGGCCAAATGACTTTAGGTCAAACGACTTTAGGCCAAATGACTTTAGTGAAATTAATTTTTAGGTCAAGTGCCTTTAGGCCAACGGCCGCGTCCCCAGCGTTAACACCAGAAACATCATCAAACGAGCTTTGCTGGCCGCATAGTCTAACGCACTACTCTCGCAATAGACTAGACTGCCGATGACAGGGAGATCCGTGTTCGATACTAGTCGGTTGAACTGAGGGTGGTCTTTCCTAAATTGTTTTCCACTCTCACGGGTGCAATTCCTCTAAATTAAACCTGCCTCATCCCTAACCCATTATAATAACTAGACCATAGGCGTACAAACCGAACAGGTAGTAAGACGTGGTGCTAAAAAAAATAGTAAAGAAACAAATGAATGGGAACCTTTGTAGACCCGTTATGTTCATAAATCATATTTCAATTTCTTATCATATGTTAGTTAAAATAATTTTAAGATTAGCCTAAAATTTTGTCCCCCCCACCCCCTATTCTACCGTGCCTCCTAACTACCCCTCCCAGTTCCCCAGCCCATGCCATCATATGATAATCCATTCGCCTCTTAACACACTATATTTTGGAGCACAATAGGATATAGGTGTCACCTCTACAATTTAACCGCAAGCCACCACTGCGGAAAATTTTCCTATTCATAATATTCCTGAAAATTTTCATCTCTACCCCCGATCAAGAATACGTATCCAAGTGAAGTTTTCACAATTCTTTTTTCTATTAACAGGAAAATTTAGATCAGTTTCGTAATTTTTTTCATTTTAGAATAATTAATTTTGTATTTTGTTATGATTTTACTCATATAGGCCTAGGCCCCTATATGAAGTAATGTGCTCGTGAACATTCTCAATTTAGAGGCTATGAAGAATATTTCTTTTTTATTTGCTCCCTAAACCTCAAAAAAATTGTCTTAAAATTTTTTTGACCCTGAGAATTTTTATTCTATTTCTAAGCTAAGTGTATTTTACTCATGACTAATTTTTAAAACTTTTCTCCCAACCAACAGAAGGACGTGTGTACAAACAAAATGGAAACAAGGTCCTCTAGATATGTAGTCAGTCTCCCTGACTAGACAAGATGGTCCTCTAGACATGTAGTCAGTCTCCCTGACCATACAGGATGTAACTAGGGTCCTCTAGACTTGTAGTCAGTCTCTCTGACCATACAGGATTTAACCAGAGTCCTCTAGACTTGTAGTCAGTCTTCCTGACCAGACAGGATCTAGCCAGGGTCTTCTAGACCTGTAGTCAGTCTCACTGACCAGACAGGATGTAACCAGAGTCCTTTAGACCTGTAGTCAGTCTACCTGACTAGACAGGATGTAACCAGGGTCCTCTAGACCTTCAGTCAGTTTCCCTGACCAGAAAGGATGTGACCAGGGTCATTTATACCTGTAGTCAGTATTCCTGACTAGACAGGTTTTAACCAGGGTCATTTAGACTTGTGGTCAGTTTCTCTGACCATTAAGGTTGTAACTAGGGTCCTCTAGACCTGTAGTCAGTCTCTCTGACCAGACAGGATGTAACCAGGCTCCTCTAGACCTGTAGTCAATCTCTCAGACCAGACAGGATGTAACTAGGGTCATTTAGACCTGTGGTCAGTCTCTCTGACCATACAGGATATAAACAGGGTCATCTAAACCTGTAGTCAGTCTCCCCTACCTAACCAGACAGGATGGTCTTCTAGACCTGTAGTGAGTATCCCTGACCAGACAGGATGGTCGCCTAGACCTGTAGTCAGTCTAACTGACCACTCAGAAGAGTGAAGGAGTAAACAAGTCTTAAGACATGAATTAAAAAACCCACATTTTCAGAGAATAATTCTGGTTATTTTTTCTCGTTCATACGTTTCTAAAAGAATGCTCGGAGACCATGAATCCTCATGTCGCTGTTCCTTATCCTGCGGGCTCCTAAGTGACAAATTATCCTCTGGCGGCGCGCGGGCCAATTAAACTCCCTGGTGATATCACGAACAGCTGACGTCAGATTAAAATTTACGAATCTTCACTAACACGGTCCAAAATATTATAAATATGGAAATAAGTAAGATGTTATATTAGAAAATAAGAAATGAAACATCTTATAGGTTGGTGGAAGATTACGTCTAGTGCCCCTGAAACTAGAGCGATTAACGGGGTAAGAGGACTCGTCTTCATACATATTTTAAGGGGAAGTCTTAAATCTTTCCTCTCCTAAACTCTGAGAAGGCAAGATTTTTAATGTTGACAAAAAAAAAGCGAAGTAAAGTTTGAGCTGCCTGTAACAGAGTAAGAAGAAGATTGTAGGGTCACCCCGTCCTCTTCTGAATAACTCATTATTATCTCTAGCATGGAAGTGAGAGTGGGGATTTTTCCAGCAGCAACTATCTGAGAGTTAGGGCTCTATTTATAGTCTAGTCTCGGGAGTCAACAAATCTTACGTATCACTCCCGATTAACCGGGATATTACGCTCGAACTAGAAAACGTAGCCAATTTAGGTATCCTGCATATGGACGAGTAAGGTAGAATTTGCAAGAAATGTACCTGAATCTGCAGTGGAAGGAAGTGGGCAGTGCAAAAAACTCAATGGGCCTAATACACCGAGTTGTGTTTCGAACTCCAATTTCCCCGTCACTGGTAAACCAGACTATAAAAGCCGTTGGTAATATCCCCCCTCTCCCTTTGTAGTCTTCAAGTTAAAGTATGAATAAAATGTGAGGTAGTTCCCCTCCCCAGCGTCTTCGCCTACCTGTATTGACGTCTCCGGTAAATAATGCGGCTCTTACAAGTTTCAATAAAATATGACAACCTCCCTTTACTCCCGTTCAGGAATGTCTGCTAGATTCTCGCTATTTCATATATTCTCTGCATGCGTGGGTAGATTCTACTCGGCTGCTGTTTGTTTTTGGATCCGAGATTGTGACCACATTTACCCCGGTATCCCTTACAAATTGTGGAAATACCCCATCAATTGAACTTGAGAGATTTGTCGTGTGATTAAATAAAATAGGGGAATATTTTAGAAATTGGTAAAGCTTGGTTGCTGAGTTTCCTTATATTGGGTGATAGGAGTGCGGGGTGCACCTTTACAAAAATGAAAAAAATGTAATTTGCTAGAGAATATCTGGGAACGAGAATACCTTATTTTGTATTTATAAATAATACACGTCAACCAAGTCCTTACTTTGTTGAGTTCGAGTCTGGTTGTGTACACTCAGGTTCCCATTATGGGATTCTTTATTGTGTGCACCGCATCTTACCACCCATCCGGGTGTATCCACATTAACTGAGGGACGAGGGATTTCTCTTACCGCAACTTACCACCCGTCCAGGCATATCCGCATTTAACTGAGGGACGAGGAAGTTTCTTTTAGCCGAGTCTTACCACCCGTCCAGGCATATCCGCATTTAACTGAGGGACGAGGAAGTTTCTTTTAGCCGAGTCTTACCACCCATCCGAGGATATCCGCATTTAACTTAGGGACGTGGAAGTTTCTTTTAACCGAGTCTTACCACCCATTCTGGTTGTAATAGTAACTACACTTGTGAAATGGGATTAAAGAAGATACAGATTGTGGGGTTATTCATATTGGCGTGGAGAGAGAGTAGGAAAATATTTAGGAAAAAAATCCTCCGTACATCCAGCCGATATTTGAACCCTGGTCTTCCCGCCACAGTTAATCCTATCTAACATCGGGGAGACGTTTCAAACCACGCGACCACCGACGCGTGTCTCAGGAAGATACAATTTGGGGGAAGTGCACCTACATCTACGTGCCGTAGGAAACCATTTAAGGGAATATCACACCCGGCCGGGATTCAAACCGTGAACATTCCCGTCATCGGTAAACCATGCCAGACGAGCTTGACGTTTATTCCACGTGTCCACTCACTCGAATAAGCCTGTTGTTGTATCCTTGGTGGTCAAATTGTCTAAGGCATCAATCTCGATTGCCTGTGATGGTGAGATTGGGGCTCAAATCCCGGTTGGGCCTTCTGTTGAGGATGATATTCCACTCTACCTTCCTCATCCAGCGTAATTAGTACATATATGAATAGCCCGACCGTGTAGTAGGACAGGCTATATATACAGTCGCCATGGCCAGTCTGTAGTGACAATGTTTGTGGCTCACCCTGTGCGTCATTGCCTAGCTCTGTGATTGGTCCAATAACTACCCCTCGGAGTCTACAAATGGCGCTGGGACTAAGAAACGTAGAATTTAGCTCCTACGTATACTTCGGCTACAGTAAGGATTAAAAACCTTAGGTTGAGAGGATTTACTTACTAAGAACTCAATCCTAATCCCCTCCCTGCGTGTCTCCTCTTATCCTACCTTAACTGCCTTGTCCCGCCACCAGGGGAATTAACGACAGTAAGAATAAGCACCTTAAATCCGCGCTTAAAAATATGAATTTAAGAATCTGAGGTCAAGGAAAAAACCTTAAGAGACTTTTTTTTAAGTTTGTTAGTTTTATTAAATAATCTATTTAATGTAAAAAAGTTTGGGAAACATTAGATTAGTAGAGGATGACGATAGTAGAGTATATAGGAAATGTGTTTTCATTTGCGTGGATGGAGAGTGGGAAAACCATTTCGGCTAATATACCCTCAGTACACTCGACAAGGACTCTCCACGTCATTGACAATCTAGTATATTGCGATAGCGACGCCTTAGACTACACGACCGCTTATGTGGTTTCCTTGTTATCGGACATGATGCGTTTACTTCACAGATTGTTGTTAGGAAAGGGGGTAAGGGGGCTGAGGTATTGTGTAGTAATAAAGGGAGGGGGGGACCATTACACCCTCCCTGCTGAAAGCGACAGCAGCTGTTCGCAATTGAGGCAAGATTCATTTCTCAACCCCCCCTCCGCCCCTCCCGTGGCTTCTTGTAGGTGATAAATCCATGTCCTAGTGGGTTGGGGTGGGGGGGAGGTAATATGGGCTGTACCGCCCCCTCCTCCATTTAACCAAGATATATACCGGTAAAAACAGGCGCTGTTGTCTCTCTCTACTCTCCTGTAAGTTCGATGGCGCGATTTATGCCCGGTGGGAACAGATTTCCATAATGATCGGCCCAAACAATTCATTAAAGTGGCCATTTATTCAAGTCACCACAGATTATTAGAGTGCAGTCATTTTTATAGACACAAATACATATGTATTTACAGTGAAACCTCGTCCATCCGAACTAATTGGGACCAAAACTTGTTCGGATTAACCGGGAGAAAGGAAGGTGTACGGGTATGGTTTTGATAACCACTTTTACAATATTCCTTTACGCTAGTGTTTTTCAAAGTGTGGTCCGCAGTGATTTACCAAGTGGTCCGTAGAAAATTTAGTAATAATAATAGTAATAATAATAATAATAATAATAATGATGATGATGATAATAATGATAATGAACTAAAGAATGTTGTTCACACTTAATACAAAAATCTTAAATGCAAAATATTAAATAGGAAGAGTACGAAGGAAAATGGGGAAGTCACGTTACACACATTTTTCAGGACAAACTTTGAATCTCAAACCCCATAAGGACCCCAGAAAATACTTCAAAAATAATTAATAATCTTTTAACCATACTCTAAAGCTCATTAGAAAGGTCTCATGGCTGTCCAACAGATTACAGAACTAACTCAATTTGAGCTAAAATTGGACCCCCTTTTTCCCCTGTTCCTTCATGCATTGTATACAAACAAAGCTTTATTTTTTTCTTAGTAGACACAAGTCACAAGGAAAAGGAAGTCTGAACCAACAAATCTGAACAATTATTTATTAAAAACGGTTAGTTAAATTTTTTTTTTTATTATTCAGTGTTTACAGGCCCGGTATATTACACACTTTAAATCTGGGCCGTTTTTCCACATAATTTTGACTTTACTTTTACAATTACAATATGAATTTCCTTTTTCAAATTATAAAACAGATTTTGGCTCTTAAAAATAAATGAAATTCAACTACCCCTAGTTCCATTTGTTCCGCCCCAGGTATATTACGCCCCCAGTACCCTCCCCCACTGGGCCCTCCACAGTGCCCGGAATTTCACTCCCGAGTCCACCAAGCGCCCAGCAGAGGCGGGCATCCCCATATCCACCACCTGGGGAGGCACCCTATCGGAGTTGGTGCCCCACCTACTTTATAGCCACCACACTTCCGTTTTCACCCTTACTTCCATCCTTGGCAATTGAATTTCCTAATCTACCCCCTACCTAGTTCCCCCCAGTCCCTAATTTAGCTGTTCTAACTACTAAACTAAGCTAAACTAAGCTAGCTTAACTATTTTATTCCCATTCCTGCCGGGGGACTCTGTCACCCCGATGGTACCAGAGGGCTGCAGGGCAACCGCCTTTCTCTATTTTGACTCTGAGGGCCCATCAACCACAATCCACCTCTCTTATTTCCAATGTGGTGGGTCATACGGTGCAGGGAACCCCTCAGAGTTCATATTTACTCCACTAACTTTTGCTCATACGACTGGAAAACTGTCCTTAAGATCACAAGGGCATCCAATGTGTTCCTCCAGACACTCAGTCGTACTGGAATCCAGTTCCCAGGGCTCATGCTTGCTCCTCCCGGAACCTAATTTTTTTCCCCCGGCAAGGATTGTTTCAGCTTATCCCCCTTTAACAATCCTTTTTTCTCTACTCACTCCCAGCTGAGACCACACTAGTGTCCGTGTCAGTTCCACCCTCCATGTCAAAGTCATCTTCTTTGTCATTGTCATTGTCAACGTCCCGTCTTATTCGTCCCTGTGCCTCTTTAAGTCTATCTATGTAGGCAGTCTTTGCTCTATCTGACGCTTCCAGTGCAATCTGGTCTAAGAATTTCCAATAGATTGGGTCCCTCAGTACTTCACCTACTAATCTTCCCTGGATCTCTCTCTGGTAGTTCCTTCTTGCTTCTAGTGTAAGGACACACTCGAGCACCACATGTTCAGGGGTTCCCTCCTCACCACATTCACAATTCCCCGGCTCTATTAGTCCCAGCTTCCTTAGAAATGCCGGGTACGGTCCCTTCCCCGTGATGAAGTGGACAAGACCCCTAGATGGCTGGAGGTGCTTATTCTCTAGTCTCTCAACCACATCAGGGAACAATTGATAAGTCCTCCTACCTGTCCCACATCTCACCCAGCGTCTCTGCCACTTCTCCAAAAAGGTTATTTCCACCTCTCCAAATGTTGTCACACCGGGTGTGGTGAGGAGTCTCACCTTCTCCATGTTTACCTTTTTTATCCACTACGCTATACCTTTCTTCCTTATAAGAAGGTCCAACGGCCATACACCTAGGGCAACACTCAGTGCATCCATTGCTACAATCCGGTAGGCTCCCGTCAGTCCATGTAATATGTTCCTCTGTAGACCTTGAATCACCTTAGCCGGAACGACATTGGTTAGTCTGTGAGCCCAGATGCACGCCCCATAGCTCACAATGAAGAGAAGGATCGTCTGATGATGTGTCTTTATTATCCGCATAAGCAGATAAAACCGCCTCTGTCTCATGCTTATAATTTTGTTCATCACCGACAGAGTTTTCCCCATCACTTCCCCCATGTAAGCCGTGAAGTTTCTGTTCTCATCAAGGGTCACTCCCAGGTATCTGACCATATAGCTTCTTCTTATAGATTTCCTACCAACCTTTATGGTCGGATCATGGCCAATATACCCTTGAACAGCATGTAGGTCATCTTCGTCGGTGCCATTTTTAACTTGACACTTTTACACCAGGTGTAAAGTTCTTCAACCTCCTGGCTACTTTTTTCCTCTAAGTTTCTTCTAGAGTACCCTTATATTACTATTAGAAGGTCGTCTGCGAAGGCGACCACACCCTGCGTCTCCGGTATTCCCTCCAACAAGTACAACCCTGGTTCCAGGCTGACATACTAAAATATCGGGCCACATACCGATTCTTGGGGACATTCCTTCGTCAGTAGCTTCTGAACCCTGTTTCCTGGACATCTCAGAGTGGAATATATTTTACGATAGTAATCCTTAAAACTCCTATACAGCTGTCCCGAACACTGAATCTCTCTTAATCTGTCAAACATCGCCGGCCACCAGAGGTTGTCAAAAGGGCCTGAGATGTCCACGAATATTCCTACGACATATTTACCGGTTGCCGAGTCAATCAGTTTCAATGCTCTGTAGATTGCTTCCTATGTCGACCTGTCTCTTCAGGAGCCATACTGCTGTTGATGCATGCCCATGACAGTTCTGTCTCTCAGCAATCTTTCACACAATATCTTCTTCTACAACTTCCCTACTGTGTTCAACAGGCAGATGGGTCTGTATGACTTCGGAATCAGCGGGTCTTTATCCTCCCCCTTGCTTATCACGATTACTTCGCTCTGCTTCCAGATGTTCGGGATTCTGCCTTGAGTGAGGCATTCGTTTAGCAGCCCTGCAAGGAAAGGAGCAATAAGGTCAGTCGTCTTCTCCAGCACCTCGACCTTTATCCCGTTCGGTCCAGGCGCCATTTTCTTAACCATCAGAGTAAGGTTCCTGATTACCTCCTCCCGACTAAAAGATTCCACCTCTTCCTCATTTACACAGTCATTCTCCATCCTCTCCCTCAACCTTCGGTGCTCTTCAGTATCTTCTGTCACCTTATCATCTGGCAACAATGTCTCCATTAGAAGAACCGCAGATTACTCCCAGCTGGTCGTGGTACTTCCATCATTCTTAGATAGCGTGGTTATTATGGCTGGGGGCCGTAATTTCCCGGAGGCTATCTTGAACGGCACCCCTCAAGGTCCCCTCTGTAGCTCCTCCTGAACATACATCTCCCAACTTTTCCTCTTTTCCTGAAACAACCCATCCTCATACTCCCTCTTACTCTCCCTGTAGATATTTAACAGCACCACCCGCCCAGCGGGGTCTCGAAACCTCTGATATCTCCTACGCGTTCTCCTTGCCCTTGTACGGAGACTCTGCAGTCTGTCATTCCATGGCTTATTACCAGCCTTGGTATCACCTTTCACCACAGGTATTTACTTCCTCATTGCATCCTGCAGAGCCCGCGTCAGTTGTTTGACCTTCGTGTTGACATTGTCGCCTTGTTCCACTGGGCTGGGCAGTTTCAGCTCACCCCTCAGCTTCTCCCAATTAGCTTGGCTCATGTTGTATCCCCTTATTTTCCCTTCTCCATTTCCATCCACCAGCCTCCTTGCAGCAAAGTCAAAGACGATCAGGTTATGATCGCTGATCGTAACGTTGTCCACAACCCTCCTACCTTCCACCATGTTCATGGACTCAGCGTTACACAAAGTGACGTCTATTTTGGAAGAAGCCCCAGGTTTCCCCTGATATGTAGGGGGATTATTCGGTTGGTTTGCAACCTCGAGCCCATGGCCATAGATTAATTCCTCCAAAGCACGGCTCCTTCTGCAGGGTCGTCCGATCACGTTCCTTCTATCCCTCCCAATCGCCCTATGACTATGCCACACGAGAGACTTAGCATTAGTATCAGCGGTAATTATGAGTGGCACACCTGCGTATGTCCTACATATTATCTTCAGCTGGTCGAGATATGGCTAAATTGGATGCTTAAATTGAAAATATAGATTTGCCACTATACACCTGCCTGATCTAGTTCCCAGCTCTACGCATGTTACCCACTGGTTACAGAGCTGTTAAATCTTAGTTGCGGTGATTTCCTTGTTAAATACAACTATCGCGCTCATTGGAGATTCACCACTAACAACAATTCTAGTGACCACCGGCATATGCGGAACTTTCCCTCTCAAGGTATAGGGTTCCTTAAGACAGACAATATCGAGTCCCATCTCCTCAGCCAGCTTGCGGACTTCATGCAACATGGTCACGCTCCTCATTCCATTAATCTGTCCTATTCTAATGATGTTATCTCCCATTACAGATATTATGTGTGTGCGTAGCACGCTGGCCACGCCACGCTGGGGTTAAACGTCTTGCGACCATGTGCTGTCACAAATTGCCTATACGTGATCTCCATATTAAACATTTCCTCTCTCCACTTGAAAACATTCTCAATTAGTCCCCGCAAGCTGTCCACGTCCGTTGGTAGATTCACAGATCTCAGCTGAACTCTATCCAACGACTTGGGACCCAGTCTCACCACGTGCCTCAGTGCCATGTGTAGCACTCGCTCTTTTTCCAGCTTGGTTAACCACATCGTCTCCTCGAGGGTTTCGTACGCCTGAGAGGGTACATCCCCGACTCCTTTCAGCTGCCCCTCCATCTCAATATCCACTTCTAGAGACTGGCTCCCCCTGCTGTTTGTATTCTGGTCCATGCCCTTTTCCTTATTTTTCTTGCCATATCCAAATCCCCAGAGCTTCCAATTTTGTTTGGGTTTCACCCCCAGATCTATTTTTCAGCAAGTCCCCCTCCAGCTTTTTATGGCGTTCCCTCCTCCTTTTCTTCGCACCTGACTCAATTGGTGGTATCCACCGATTCCCTATTCATGTCCTCACATATGACACATATGTTCTCCGCCACCTGCGGATTTATTATCGCACTGTGCAACTGTGAGATAAGGGTGGAGGACGCCACTGCCAAGTCCCCAGTTGATAAAAACTTCCCATCCCAAAATTCGTTTCCAGGCCGACTATTTTCACCCCATTCATAGTAGTAACTAGGTAATATTCCCCCTCCCCGATGATTTCATAGGGAGCTCGCCGAGTCGATATTACCCGTATACCCGTATCCGCTATAATCTCCTTCCGATCCTCAAAGTACTCCATAACCCTTCCATCCACAGCAGCTCTAGCCCTGCAACAATACCCGCAGCTGCACCGTACTTCCCATAGGCATCAAGTAGGCATTCCCTTATTTCTTTATAAAAGGGCTCATACTGGTGTATCGATCCATTCCAGATTCCCAGACCAAATCCCACGATTTGCACATATACCTTTCGTGAGACCTCCTCCGAGATCCTTTACGTCTCGAAGAATAACATCTACAGAATAATCCTTTTTCTATACATATACTCATAGATACCAGCGTCATAACTGGCTGGAAATGTTTTCCCCCTTCTTCTGTACCATTTCTAAAGTAATTCCTAATAAATTTGGTTACCGGGTCATCTCTCAGATTAGGGCTCATGTACAACCTGTCTCCACGCCCCTCATGCCTCAGGTTTGGCCTTACCAGGCCTATGATGGATCCTCTACTAGCTACATCCTTCACAACTCGTTTGGCTTGGCTATCTCTCTATCCTCTGTTTACAAAACATGTGGTCGGCGAAACCCCGATGAGTCCGGACGTGACTATCTCATAGTCTCGAAGATACAAGACACCACCATCCCGACCCACCGCAACCTCGCTATAACCACACTATTTATATCCAGAGGAGTTACAGTAGTATTCATTCGCTCCGTAACTGTATTTACATCTTCGAGTGAGAAACCTACGAATGAAACCTTCCACAGTCATTTCCTGGTCGTATGTCCTAGTAACCTCAGGTCCATCAGAGGCAAAAAATTTGAGAAGTGCAGCCATAAACTCGTACGTCCATTTGTGGACCATTGTAAGCACAGATTTTTATGTATTTCTCGACATCCTCAACCTTCATTCCCCCTCTCTCAACCATGCACCCCATATCTACCGATGGTAGTGGGATAACATGCTGTTTCAGTTTCTTCTAAAATTCGTTGCATGTTCTTTCCCCTCCTATCCACTCAATGTCTTCCAGAGTCTCTTCTCTTGTTCTAGGTTTGATCTCAACCAGCTTATGCCTGTTATATGTTTGCAACCTTCCCTTTTCCACCTTCCTATCCTGATTAACCTTTACAGATGCGAGTGCCATTTTCGCTGTCATCCTTTCTCTATGTGCTGCCACCCTTTTCATATACCTTGCACGTTTGTACGGATGTGTCCTCATTCTACCCTCGGTCCTGTCATTCTTCGAGCCAGTCTGGTACACGTCTAGTCTAGTCGCTATCAGTCTAAGTAGTTCAACAATCTCATTTAATATATCAGTAACCATAATATGTTCTTTCCATTTGTCTCCTCAGTAATAGCTGATGTGTCGGACAGTCTCTTGAGTTGGGTTTCTTACACTTTTCACTGCGTTTCCTTGTTGTGCACGGAATACATATCTCCTCTCTATTTTTACATTCCCTTACATTGTGGCCCTCCTTACCACACCTTTCACAAACCTCCTTCTTACTTTTACAGTGAGTCATGACATGACCCAGATCACTACACTTATAATACCTAGTGATCACCGTATAGTTCTTAATGGATACTGTGCTAAAGGAAATATAAACCCTACAGCTCAAAAGCAAGTTCCTGACCTTCGGAGATACTTCCACTACATTGTTTACTACCTACCTGTCCCTTGCCCCTGTTTTGAATCGGGGCTTGAACCCCTTCTCAAACTCCTCTCTCGATATCTTCTCCCTCATGTTATGTTCATACGTCATTCTGGTAAGTTCCACCGTTGTTAGATCCCCATCCACGTCGTAAAATATTACCATCGGCTGCCTTCTTTTGGGCTCCTCAAAGGCCATCGTCTTTGTTATCTCCTTGTTACCTATAATCTTTTTAGCGTCCTCATCCAAGTCTGTCTCCACTATGAGTTTGGCCCCAGCAGGTCGTATGGACCGTATTCTGATCTGATCATTTACCGGATCAATCTTCCCCATCAAGGTCTTCCTCATAATCTGTGCTTTCCCCCTGCAGGGAAGACACAAACACCACCCTGTAACTGGGTTTCACCTATGCTGTTCCCCCTACCTCTGGCTTGCGCTCTGCAGCCCTCGGGGCGGCCACTGAGGCAAAGGTGATTGGTCCCAGCATATTCGCACCAGTCCCCCTCATCTGTTCCCCCAGCTTCCTGTTTTACTTCTCCAGCCTGTTTATCTTCCACTCTTTGTACAAAAATGCAGTATGAGCTCCGACATATTATCAATTATCTCCCCTAGATTCTTCTTGTGTACCCTCTCATCCTTACTACACCTCAATCTGACAAACTCCTCTGCTTCCTTCATTTTCTTCAGGGCCCCCGCGCTGATCTCTTCTTCCTCCCTGCCTGCACCTCCTTCCTCTTCCTTTTTCCTATCCTCCCTCGACTCCTCCTTCCAATTCTCTTCTTCTCCTCTCCTGGTCTGTCGCATCATTTTCTTCTTTTCTTCGGACCTTACCTTATCCTTCACCCTTCTCTTTGCCTTCTCTTACCTCCCCTCCTCCACCTCTTCTGTCAACACTCATTTCTGAGTGGACATTACACAAACAAACCACGAATAACGAACAACAATTTAGTTGTAAAATGTTTTAAAATTTAGTTTTAAAAGGTTATAAATAATCAAACAACTATTATTTACTATTCATGATCATTATACTATTATTTTTCAACATTTTATTTACCCACTTCGGTGGCCGCTTGGTCTGACATGCAACTCTCGTGCTAGCCTGGACTGCCGAAGACGGGGATATTGGGGTTTGATTCCGGTTCGGTGCACTGAGGGTGGTTTTCCACTCTCCTTCCACGCAAATGCGGGTGCATTTCCTCTCAATTAAATCCTTCTAATCCCTAACTGACTAGCGTAATTAATACATAAGAGTACAACCCAAACGGGTATTAAGATGCGGTGGTAAAAAAGCATTTGATTTAATAAATTGTATCTGTATTCCTAAAATGAAGTTTTGTCCTGCATAAAATTTCGACAACACTTCCTTCGCCCTTCCCTTTCTACAAGCGCCCCGCTGTGCGTAACTTCCATTTGTTGGTCCTAAATAACCAAAACTGTAAAAAGCACTGCTTTATGCCAATGAGGGTGCACTTACTCTAAACTTCACCTTCCCTATTGTGCTATATCGATGTAAAATACGTTTTGATACAACCGACCTAGATAACTAATTATGTATTTAACTCCATCACATTTTATTAACATGTCTTGTTGATATTGAAGGAATTTAATTAGGCTTGGAACCGTGGTTAGCACACCTGGCGCAGATCCAGGCATGTGTGTTATGAGCCTCGGCCTGGTACCTTGAGGTGGAGTGAGGAATTATTGCTAGGTGAGGCTTCCCATACTCTCTACAGGTGAATGATACTTGCCTCACAACAACTACAATGTCCTTGAATGGACTAGTGTGCTCTGTAAGCCAGTGGTAGGCTAATAGGTCAGTGATACACACTGGTAGGTTGGTGAGATATGCTAATAGGTCGGTGATACACACTGGTAGCTCAGTGAGATATGCTAGTAGGTCAGTGATACACACTGGTAGGTTAGTGAGATATGCTAGTAGGTCAGAGATACACACTAGTAGGTCAGTGAAATACACTAGTAGAGGTAAGTGAGATACACTAGTAGAGGTCAGGAGATACACTAGTAGAGGTCAGGAGATACACTAGTAGAGGTCAGGAGATACACTAGTAGAGGTCAGTGAGATGCACTAGTAAAGGTCAGGAGATACACTAGTAGAGGTCAGGAGATACACTAGTAGAAGTCAGGAGATACACTAGTAGAGGTCAGTGAGATACACTAGTAGAGGTCAGGAGATACACTAGTAGAGGTCAGGAGATACACTAGTAGAAGTCAGGAGATACACTAGTAGAGGTCAGTAAGATACACTAGTAGAGGTCAGGAGATACACTAGTAGAGGTCAGTGAGATACACTAGTAGAGGTCAGTGAGATACACTAGTAGAGGTCAGTGAGATACACTAGTAGAGGTCAGGAGATACACTAGTAGAGGTCAGGAGATACACTAGTAGAGGTCAGTGAGATACACTAGTAGAGGTCAGGAGATACATTACTGGATGATGTGAAAGTCCTTGGGTCATAGGCCTGCCTAATAAGTCCATCGATTGGCTCACAAGATATTTATAGCCGACACACACGTTGAATGTATTCTCATGTGTCACAAAAAAGTTTGTAAGGCTGTATCGGTGGCGAGGCCTTGCTCTTTGTAATCTTAGTTATTAATATGTAGTACTGTTGAACAATAAGCCATAACATTATAATTTATAATGTTATTTCCATGAACAATATTTATCATTTAATACTCAGAAACATCAACACAAATCTCGACCAATTTATACTGTTAACTGCTGTGAACTTCCGACGTAAAAAAACACTCTTTTAAGTCTGCGATTCAGACAAAAGGTTCAAAACGGATACACCCTTTTCTTACCATTCAAAAGTAAAACTATTGTATTATCATTTAGTAAATTCTTCCAAGCTGTAACAATGAAACAGGTTCTGAGTGGCTCGTTAGATTAATTAAATATTCCCCCACCCCCTCTCACAAACCCTAAGTTTTTTTCAAAGTATGTTACAACTTTGGAGGTTCATTGTTCTGAGAGAAAATGTTTGGAACAATACGAGATCCTTCTCCCTCCAAAATAACCTGTCTCGTATAGTGGAGTGTGTCACACACATACTGCGGGAGGTGGAGGGTGAAACAATGGCCTTATCGATTAGTCCCGCCTGCTTTCGTTTCCTTCCAGGCAAGACAAATTACTTCTTCCTCCGGGGTACTGAGAAAAGAGAAGGAATGGGGTTCGAGGGGGGGGGAATAAGGCAAAACAAGTAAAGACGAAGGAATGAGAAAGAGAAACGTAAACTGGCGGTACGAAATAGGAGTTTCTTTTAAAAAAAACCTATCTTATAAAAAAAATATAGAAACAAAATGAAAGAGGGACGAGGATGAAAAATTCAAAGCGAAACACGAGAAAAGTGTATCTTAAAGGTTAACTTTTCGTAGTCCCGTGACAAGGGGGGAGGGAAGGGATATAGCTTATGGAAATATTGAGTGGGGAGGAGGGGTGGTAAGACAGAGAAGTGCAAAAAAAAAAGTTTTCATTCTTCCAAGATAACGTTGTTAGGGAAAGTGTCGAGGACATAATATTTCCATGCTGCGATGAATATTCGTACAGAATCATGATGGGGCATTAAAACCAAAGGCGTTCTTCTCCTTCTTCTTGGGAGTTGGGGGGTGATAAAGGGGTGTAATCAGTTAGATAACCTTCCGATGTGCTGGATGAAACGTATTTTTTAGATTATACTTTACATTACGTGGCGTACTAATGTCGGTGTTACTGTTTATTACTAATCTTGTGCATTAGAGCCTGCTCTATTTTCACTGATTAATAATTATTGGTGAAAGTTCCATTAGGGCGCCTTTCATACACCTCGCGATTTAAGGTGGATGGAAGGAGGCGTGAAAAAAGGCCAGTCTTTTTGCAGTTTTTATGGCAAAACTTTTTTTGGACCAAAAAAAATATTACTCCCGTACAAACCTAGAATTTAGTTTTATTCACCTGGGGACCTCAAAATTTCTTGAATATCTGTCAAGGGTGTCCTGGAATTTAATTACTTTTCCTCTCCATATTAAAAGTTTCTCATCTAATGCAGCTATGCTTATGATAAATATTCGACAACTGTTGACATCACCGTGTGAAGAAAATTAAACTCTACACTTGTACTGGAGCAATAATCTATTTATTTTAGCCAAAAAATCTTTTGCCATAAAAAACAGCAAAAACATTGGCCTTTTCTTGCGTCCCCTTACAGCCCACCTTAAGGGTTTGTTTTCTTGTCACTTTTGGTATTGTCAAATACAAGTTTTGTGAATTTAAGGGGGTTTTAAGACAACCCTAGCGAAAACCATTTTTTTTTTGCAATTGTTCGGGTTGAACACATATGTACTAAACACGCTAATGTGTTAAGGATGAAAAAGATTGAATTTAGAGGAAGTATTTGCGTGAAGGGAGAGTTAACATTTTTTTTAGGTAAAAATAGTCCTCAATCCACCCGACCGGGATTCAAACCCTGATCTTCCAGTCACCAGCGATCCAGACAAGACGAGATTGACGCCTTGGTCCACGTGTCCACCGGTGCTAGGAGAGCTTAATTGCTCGCTTTATTAGATCTTCGTTTAAAAAAGAGTTTTTATCTATATTCACAAAAAAAAAAACCCAGCCATGTAAGATTTCTGAAAGAAACAAAATGTTTTTATAAAGATGAAAAATGGGTGTGTTTAATAAATTGCCCCGGATTACTCCGGTCACCCGGACCAGAAACAAAGTACATTTTGTAACAGCTTGATTCGGAACATTATTATTATTATTATTATTATTATTATTATTACTATTATTATTGTTTTTATTTGTTACAACGTTAAAAAAAATCGTTTCAAATTCAGGGAATTTCGTAACTGTTTTCTTAGCAATCAAAATATAGCTTTAAAAATTCTTTCAGAGATGATTTTCTCAAAGGAAAAAAACTTAACCTACCGCACCCCTCCCCCCCATTCCCCCTTTCTTTCGAAAGATTGGTTTTCCAATTAAAATTAAATTGGGAGGAACAAGAATAAAAAGAAATAAGTGAAAGATGGCGTTCAATTCTTTAATTAATGAAGCTAATGGTATATTAGAAAATTTCAACAAAATGAAGGAAAGTTTCATGGGGTTGTTATTCATTTGTTCGGTTATAAATTATTTTGAGTGAGATCTTCTGTTTAATTTTGAGATACATTTTGTGCGACTTGCATTGGTGATCACGCAAACTGAATCTCAGTTTCATTTAGCCTGTTTTTAAATATTTTAGCACCACGTCTTACTACCCGTTCGGATTATACGCCTATGTACTGATTACACTAATGAGTTAGGGCTTAATAAGGCTTCATTAAAGGAAGTACACCCACATTTGCGTGAAGGAAGAGTGGAAAATAGTATTTTTAACCCACCATCAGTACACCCGACAGGATCGAACCCCGAACTCCCCGTCTTTGGCAGTTTAATCTATTGCTAGAGTGACGCCTTACACCATGCGGCCACCGAGGCAGATTTTTATCCTAGTAATCCGATGAAAAGGGAATATAGGTTAGATTACCAGCTAGGTGTACAGATTTTTATAGAAAGTTTTCCAACCTTCATGCAAATGCGGGTACATTTTCTCTAAATTCAACTTTACTCGTCCTTAATACATTAGCGTAATTGCGTACAACCAGAAAGGGTACTAAGACACCGTGATTAAAAAAACAGACTAAACCCCACAGTATACCTGTAGTTGTGATCGAGTGGTTCAAGATGTTAGACTAGCATTGCATTTACTCGCCGCATGTGAGGAGGTCAGGCATGGAATCCTGGTCTCGGTAATCCAGACTAGACGAGACTTGACTCCTCTGCTCCCAGGCTGGAGATAGATAAATCAGTGGTAATCTCCCCCCCCCCTCTCGTCTC
>CABFWO010001283.1:5199-27243 GCA_902155825.1 Timema genevievae
CTCGGTAACTGAGACAGCGTCAACTCACACTTCCCGCCTCGGTAACTGAGACAACGTCAACTCACACTTCCCGCCTCGGTAACTGAGACAGTATCAACTCGCACTTCCTGCTTCGGTAACTGAAACAGCGTTAACTCACACTTCCTGCTTCGGTAACTGAGACAGCATCAACTCACACTTCCCGCCTCGGTAACTGAGACAGCGTCAACTACAACTTTCCGACTCGGTAACTGAGACAGCGTCAACTACAACTTTCCGACTCGGTAACTGAGACAGCGTCAACTACAACTTCCGTCTATTTCACAGCCCAGGCCGATATGCTAGGAGCTTGCTTGAGCAGTGTCGTGTCGTGTGGTGTTTTCAGGGTAAGCAGACCTTTTTGGTAAAATCCGGTGGAGAAAATTTAACTCTGCCGGAGAAATATTTTATTCATTTTGGCCAAAAAATGTTTTGATACAAAAACTGCAAAAAAAAACTGCCCTTAGCTCGCGTTTTCTTCACTGCATAAAAATTTATATATTTTTGCTTATAGCTCAGAAATTATTGGTTTTATAACAAATATATTTCAAATACAATTTTTTTTATCTTTAATAGTACTACGACAGTACAATGATAAATTATTTCTCATCTCAAACAGTTGTGGATATAAGGTCATATTAGGAAATGTTTGCGCGTTTAAAGTATCCTCACAATCATTTTCATGGAGGGATGAGGTTGTTATTTCGTTTGTAGTGTTAAACAATGCCTGGATACAAAATGTAATCCAAATAGAGCGGATTTTGAGAAATTATATTTTTTTCTCTTTTCGCCCATCAGTAAACTATCTTTAATTTTAGGGGTTAGATATCCAATTCCAAAAAAAAACCTCACGGGAACCTTATTAAAGTGCTAGCTACCAGGTTTTATCCCAATCTGTAAAATGGTTTTGGCTCTAGCCCGAGATACAGACAGACAGACAGACAGACGGACAGACGGAATCGCAAAAACAACTTTTTCTTTTTCAGGGGATCATGAAACGTCAACATTTATCAAAATCCCTAGTTTTTTTTTACGATCACAATACTTTCTCTACCCTAGGAGTCGAGAGAAAGTAAAACTAAATAAAATGCGCAGTTAAATATTTGCATGAATTATTACTTAAAGTGTCACAAATAACAATAGCTCAACCTTGTGACGTCAGCATAGTAGCAAGAAATTATCGAAACATCAATAGTCCTGTATATTTCATCAAATTATCGTCCACATTATTAAAAAGAGAGATTCTTTTAAATCTAATTTTAAATGACTGTTCCCCATTTTGAGACAACTTTTTTCATTTTATTTCGTTTTCCTCTTTCTTTAATTATGACCAGGGCCCGGAAGTTGATGGCATTGCATATTTTTTCTCTGAAGTCAATCACAATGGAATCTTGTATATAAACACCTTTTAGAGCACCCTGATATTGAAAACATGACTTTTATTGTGCATATTCTTGCATATTTGAAGGATTTCACAGTTTATGACATTTTGTGGCTTTTTTAAAAAAACTATTGGACTTTTATCTTGTTTTTACTCCTATAGTAATTTTTATTTTTATTTTTAAAATCATCACATTAAAATCGCAGCACAAAAGAATATTTTAATGCATAAATCAATTATTTTTATTTACTTGGATCATTCGTTTTTTTTTCCATATAATTACGGCCAAACATGAAACAAAACGCATAGCCTAATATTTCCTGACAGAATAGTAAGTTATTTTTTATATGTATATTGGCCATACAATTTATTTTATATTTCTTCCTTTGCAGGATTCCACAGCCATTGCCTTAAACGGACAAGGACAGTTGTAATTTAAATGTATTATTTGATTTTTAATAGCATCTTTTTGTATTTTTGAGGATGTAAAAATTCAGTTTTTAAGTGTATTTTTGTTTTTGTTTTTGTTTTTGAGAGCATAAATACACTATTTTTAAGGTTTTTTACACGTCGCCTCCAATCACGGACAAATGGGGTAAGGTTCAACCATCGATACAGCAGTTGTGTATTTTATTGACCATCCGATGCTACATCCGGTTGGGTGCAATGAGGAAGTTTTTTCTTAAATGTATTTCCATTCTCTCTCTACGCAAGTGCGGGTACACCTCCTCTAAATTCAACCTTTGTCTTAGATGAGATACTAACGTAATCTCTCTATATTAAGAAGGGTTTATGTACTATACGTACATTTGTACGTTCGCTTATAATTATAGAACCACTGGATAAATTTGTATGCGGAATTTTAAGATATGTATAATATTATTTCTGGAGAGATTTTAAGCTGTTGATCAAAGAGTTATGTCTTTGCTGAACCTATAAGTAACGTTAAAAATCATACAATTGATGGGTTTTTCACATATAAAGGAATTTTCTCTACCTGTGTATAACTGGAGGTCTACCTAATAGATTTGTACGAAGTTTTTTTTACTATGCTGTAGAATATTTTCGGAAAGGTTGACCATTGATTAACGTACTATGTAATTAGGGAGCCGAACAGTTACGTTATAAACAAAACCATTTATAGTTATTTATAAATTTGATTACCAAAGGAAAATAAATATCTACTTCAAAGCCAATAAAAAATTCCCCGGAGATAATTCAATCTTAAATCCAAAGAGAAAAGATAGTCTTTATTTTGTTTGTTGTTTCATATTATTCAGAGCAGTAAGTCAAAATTGCTTCTTTGGATAGTAATAAATATACAGGTAAGGTAACGTTTCACATATTTATTTGATTTGTTAGTTCTTATATTTGCAAAGATAGCTATGTGTTCAGACAAACAGATGACTTCTATCAATAAGCAGTTGGAACTCCAGAGAAAAAGGTCTGCATCTCGGGCGTATCTTTTTTTTAATTTACCTTTTTCTGTTATCTGAATGCCTTATACCACGATCACCGGTGTGGGTAACTCAAAAAAAAAATAGTATAGAGAACTTTATATAAATATTTTATAAAACCTGAACGTGTGGACCTTCTCGAGGATTCTAGTGTTTAAAGGTTACAGGATTAGATTATTTGAAGGTTTAAGGATTCTAGTATTTAAAGGTTCAAGGATTCTAGTATTTAAAGGTTCAAGGATTCTAGTATTTGAAGGTTCGAGGATGAGAGTATTTTAAGGTTCGAGAATGAGAGCATTTGGGGATTTTAGGGTAGGCTGATATGAGGGCTCGAAGATTCTAGTATTTTAAGGTTCGAGGAATCGAGTATTTGAAGATTTGAAGATTCGAGTATTTGGGGGTTTTAGGATTTAAGGATTTAGTGATTCTATGATTTTACTATTTGAGGCTTAAGTATATTTAGAGTTAGTGGATTTAAGGCATTTAGGATTTGAGAGTCCCATCCCTTCAGCGGCAAAATAACAGGATGCACAACCTCTCAGCCTCTTTTACAAACAATCGCACTTCCAAAACCTTGGATACTGGAGGAGGCGGAGGTACACGTCGTGCAAGACTCAACTAGCCTCACCTTGAATATCCTCAAGATTGTCTTTGGGAAGGACTCGCCTTGATGCTATCCTCTTTGCTCTATGGGTTTTAGGCCTATTTTACACGCTTATTAAAGGAAAAGCTAATTCCACTATGTAGCTTTGAGTTTTGGTTATACCGCCTCAATAGGTATGATTGGACAGAAACACATACCTTTCTCAAATTTATGTAAACATAAGCTAAATATCATTATGTCATTTCTGAAATCAACAATAGAGATCAATTTTTAAGGTGGTGGATGTAGGGAACGTGATTAAAGATCAGTATTTTTTTCAGTTTTTTTTAGAAACATTTTACCCGCCGCGGTGGCGTAGTTGGCTAACGCGCTAGTCGTGTTGAGCCAGACCACCGAGGACGGGAAGATCGAGGTTCGAATCTCGGTTGGGTGAACTGGGGGTGGTTTTTCTTAAATGGTTTTCCACTCTCCCTTCACTCAAATGCGGGTTCACTTCCTCTAAATTCAACCTTCTCAATTCCTAATCTATTAGTGTAATTAGTACTTAAGCGTATAACCCGAACGGCTAGTAAGACGCGATGCTAAAATAAAAAAAAATTAAATTTAGGAACATTTTATTTGGTCTAAATAAAATACTGCTCCAGTAGAAAAATAGTTTAATTTTCTTCCCATGTTGATATCAACAGTTGTTGAATATCTGTCAAGGGTGTCCTGGAATTTAATGACAACTTTTTCTCTTCATTTAGAATCTCATCTAATGCCGCCATGCTCATGACAAATATTCAACAACTGTTACCATGTGAAGAAAATTAAACTCTTATGTTTCTTTCTAATGGACCAACATCATATTTATTTTGGCAAAACAAATATATTTTTTTTAAACTGCTAACATAATGACCTTTTCCCGAGTTCCTTACAGCCCCATCTTAAGGGTGTTTTCCTCAAGGAAAAACTGTAAATAATTTAGAGAGTGTCTATTCTGTGCGAGGTATAAGAACCAAACACTTTGTCATAAATCTCGGCATTAACCAAACTAGAGGCAATTTTGTTTATGATGATCCCTTGCTGATTGCCCCTACTAAAAACTGCAATATTTACTATGAAGCCAGCCTTCTTGGAATGTAAACTTCAAACATAATATCATAAAAATCTTACTTTGTACACTACAAGTTTATTGGCGTCAAATGCTAAAAGACCATATAATAAGCCACTTTATGGAGGTGTACAAAAATACAATCTTATACCTCGAGCTCATTTGAAAACTACAACAATGGAACACAAAACTGTTTAAACCTTACTTTTAGTGTGAAATAACAGTATTTCGATCTACTTTCTTTATTCATGATTAGTTTCCATCCTTAGGTTACAAATTTACCTATAGAACTTTATTCTTTATTTTAAAATGTAGGAAACCCAGGCTATAAATTATGTTTACGCTTTCTCTGAGTATTTGCAATGCCCCGTACCTGATCTGACGCGAACAAATGGCTTAGTCTCGTATTATTTGTGGAAGGGGACTGAGAGGTCGTGGCTAGAATCCTGGCTAGGTATATTTCGAAGTTTTTCTTTAGGTTGGGGATGCAGGGAACGCAAGTCAAGGGCAGTGTTTTTGTAGTTTTTATAGCATTTTTTTTTCTAAAATAAACATAATATTTCTCCCGTAAAAACATGATTTAATTTTATTCACATGGTGATATCAACAGTTGTTAAATATCTGTCATGAGCACAGCGGCATTAGATGATACACTTTTTAATGAAGATAAAAAGTTGTATTTTCCATCGCGCCTGTTTGTTCAACTTTTTTTTTTTTGCACCGCGTCTTACTACCCGTTCGGGTTATACGCTTAAGTACTAATTGCACTAATGGGTTAGGAATTGAGAAGGTTGAATGTAGGGGAGGTGAACCCGCATTTGCGTGGAGGGAGAGTGGAAAACCATTTAGAAAAAACCACCCCCAGTTCACCAGACCGAGATTCGAACCTCGATCTCCCCGTCCTCGGCAGTCGAGCTCAACACGACTAGTGCGTTAGCTTACTACGCCACCGAGGCGGGTCTCTTATTATTAATCCACACACACATCAATAATATTATGTCATAATTGAGCCTCTTTCTAAACTAAACTCTCTATGTTTTTACTGGAGAAATATTTGACTTATTTTTGCAAAAAAAATATATTTTCCCAATAGTAGCCATGCACTCAGCGATGATATCTAGTGTAGTGCAATTATTACTTCCTCTGACATTCCTTTGGTCGACAGTCCCAGTAGCGGTTGACCCACGAGGAAGGGTATAGCAACTTTCAGGTATTAGGTTCCCTGGTTCGATGCCAAGCGGCGCCGTGCCTGATTATGTCCTCACAGACAAACGTGAGCTGTCTAATGTGGTTGAATGTTGGGTGCATTGTGTTGACCTCAGGTTGAATTAGGTTAATTAGTGTCAGTCACGCAATTAAGATTCTCACAAAGTTGCTCAAGGTCCTATTTAATACAATAGTTTAGACTTCAACTCAAGATAGGAACGATTTTTTTTTAACGATAGGCTTACTTAAACATCGCTGGAAACTAGAACCTGCGCTACTATCAAATCAAGCACAAGTTTTATTGACAGTTACTTGTTTTAATAAAAGTCACCGTGCTAGTCATTCGTCCATACAGTATTAGTAGTAGTAGTGGTGGTAGTAGTAGTAGTAGCAGTAGTAGTAATCTTTGAGCCTACTGAATTAAGGTAGAATTGTAGGGGATGTGAGAAACGGTCGGTATTTTGGTAATTTTTATAGCAAAACTTTTTTTTTTTTTGCCAAAATAAAATCAAATATTGTTCCAGTAGAAACCTATAGTTAATTTCCTTCACCTGGTGATATCAACAGTTGTTGAATATCTGTCAAGAGTGTTCTGGAATTTAATGAAAACGTTTCCTCTTCATTTAAAAAGTTTCTCATCTAATGCTTCTATGCTCATGACAGATATTCAACTTACTGTTGATATCACCCGGTGAAGAAAATTAAACTCTTTGGTTTTACAGGAGCAATATTGTATTTATTTTGGACAAAAAAAAAGTTTTTTTTATAAAAACTGCACACTGGCTTATTCCCGCGTCTCCACTTTAAGTACGGAAACATCGCTCGTGTTTATTGGGCATAAGACACGCGTTCCGCAGTTGTCCCATTTGACAGATGTTGTCAATGTTAATAGTTGTAACAAACCCGCCTCAGTGATAAAATTACGGGGAGATCAGAGTTCGATTACCGGCCGGTTGTACCGATGGTGGGTGGTTTTTTCCCTAAACGGTTTTCCACTCCTCCCCCCCACCCAAATACGGGAACACTGCCTCTAAATTCAACCTTACTCATCATCAGCACATTGGCTAAACACAACTAATAAAAAGCAGTATCTGACCTGGAGTGAAGTATCCTCCTCCATGGAAGGGAAATGGTAGCAGAGCGTGGTTTAACTCGGAAGGTAGACGAGAGAGATCACTGTCGGCGTCGGGCCACGACTAGAATGGTGGCGAGCGCGGGTGCTCGTTGAGAGACACTTAATTGCGTTCCACGGCCGCTAGGGATCGCTAACAAGGTGCTGTAATTAGCAGCCAGTGGCGTACCTTGACAGCGACCAGTGGCGCCTGCCTGCCTAACCTGCCTTTAACAGTGGTGTTTTTTTTGTTTGTTTTTCCAGTTTGTGGTACTACACCCGTGTGGTTTAATGTCACGTGATCTATGTTCGGAATAACCTTTTTACAACGCCTTGTTTGGCGAGTTATTGTCAGTTGCGCTTAGTTAGGTTAAATATTGACAAAAATCTCTAACAGTCCACGAGTTTGTTGTTTACTCGAATGAACATCAAACTATGTTCTATGACTCTGTACATATATAGACTTGTAAAACATTTCTGTTGATAATTAAGAGTTAAATATACGGGAAACGAGTCCTATAAGAGCGTAAAATCGAACATTGTGTTTCCATTTGCATTTTCCCCCTTCCCTGTTTGTTCTCCTGATACCGAAAAGCTCCACCGAGGAACGTTATAGACCCACTTGCTCTCTGGCGTTTAAGAGTTTCTGCTCGGCTATTCTAGTTGATCCAACTTGTGCATCACGGACCTCGCCAGATGAGAGCCGCTCGCTCGTGCGCTGATGAAAAGAAGCCGCCACAGCTCAAGGTCGCCCACTACCGCCCTAATCACCCCGAGCCGGAGCACCCAGGGCGACATGACGCATGCTGGGAAGTGCTGGGGTTTCTGCAGGACATTCGGAGCAGGCGAGCGTTTAGCACCTGTGACGGCTGGAATCACACGAGCCAACCTTCATAATGTGGTCCTCCAGACAATTAACTTTGGTCGGATTCTTAAAATTCACCTTCCATATCCTTACTATTATCTTCGATTCACACGTGTTAGCACATTACTTATTTAGCGGCTTAATCTATTAACAGAGAAAAGAAGAAAAGTTAGAGGAAATGCGAAACTCATTAGATGAAAAGGCGGTGTGTAAACCATATGTGTAACACCCTCACCCCCTACCTCCTACCCTTTACACCCGGTGGAGATCCGAACCTTGACTTCCCCGTCATCGGCAATAGGCCTACTGTACAGTGTATGGGTCTGGTACTTTAGACCAGAGATTTGAGAGATTTTTATCTTTAAAAAATTAGTATCAACTAAAATTCTAATCATTGTTTTTTTATATAGTGTTTTTTCATGAATATTAAAAAAATCTATTTTAAATCGTCAATTTTTTTCCCCTCATCTTCCCCCGAATTCCGACGGCACACCTGTCGAACCTTTACAGCACACCAAAAGGGATTGGTCGCAAACCGCACGACAACGTTTTAGTGGACCACTCGATAGTTCAACGTGCAGTTCCACACAAAATGTGCAGTTCCAAATACTATTTTGTACAGATTTATTTTTATAATTTCATTTATTTGGCGTATCTAACGAACACTTTCCGAACCGATTGATTATATCAGCACACGACTTATTGACTTAACTTAAATCTAAGACATACACAGCAACCAGTCCCCCGGACGTTAATTCATCACTGAGAAAGTGAAGACACACATTTCACCAATGATAAATGTTTAGGTCATGCCGGGAATCAAATCTGGGACCTTTAGCTTAGCAGACAGACACGTTACCGACTAAGCTGAGGTGTCTGACAAGTATGTAATTTTTTTTTATAATCCTTATATTATCCTGTGTAGCGGCAAACCAGGCGCTAACGTTAAATACATTATTATTGTTATGAAATTAGTAGCAACACAAGTCATCTAGGTTTAGCGCGCTTTCCCAGTGGTACCAACACAATCCGGTAGAAAGCGAAAGTGTCGGACTACAATGTAGTTCTTGTGTCCGATAACAGATGGCACGCGCTGGCGCAGCCCATTGTTCAATATCGTTTTGTTTTGAAACGCCCATCTGTGTTGCTGCTATTCCCCCTCCCTCCCCTCTGCCTTACCGTCTGGGCTTGACGCATTTTTACATTAATGAGGTATGAATTAAGGTGCGTTTAGACTTATGCCTCCTTTCATATATTATATGCGCAGAGGCATGCCTCTTTCGGTGCGTATTGCCTCTTGCCTTATACAACCCGACCTGTTTACACTTTTGAATCTCTTTCCAAGCGTTTAGATATGTTGTCGTCGCGGGAAGTACTTGCTGCAGCTATCGTCATTTGACGTCAAAAGAAACGAAAGCGTCGTGAGTTCTGGATGAGTCAGTTTCGAGAATCACGTTCATTAAATTCAGGAATACTATCAGAAGTGCGAGAATTGTTTAATATTATTATTATTATTATTATTTAGCACCGCGCCTTACTACCCGTTCGGGTTATACGCTTGAGTACTAATTACACTAATAGATTAGGAATTGGGAAGGTTGAATTTAGAGGAAGTGAACCCGCATTTGCGTGGAGGGAGAGTGGAAAACCATTTAGGAAAAACCCTCCCCAGTTCACCCGACCAAGATTCGAGCCTCGATCTTCCCGTCCTCGGCAGTCGAGCTCAACACGACTAGCGCGTTAGCTAACTACGCCACCGAGGCGGGTAATTGTTTAATAACTACACAAGAATGTCCCCAAGTGATTTTGATAGTTTGCTGAGTATGACTGAACCACACATTTCAAAACAAGATTCTACATTTATGGATGCCATACCAGCAGGCACACCATTAACGGTCACTTTGTTTTTTGGCAGCTATCAGAGTTTGATGTACCAGTTTAAAATATCGGTGTCATCGACTTCAGTCAGAATTCCAGAAGTATGCGTGGCCATCGTCGAGGCACTCTCTGGTTATGTGAAGGCGAGTTTAAAAAAGATCGCAATGTATCTAGTATAAAGTACCTTTTAACAGTTCTTTAGTGACTGTGAGGAAAAAGTGACAGCTGCAGATATATGACTTGAAGTATGAATATATTAAAATTATTTTAGTAGCTTTAGTAACTATCAGATACTAATCTTCCTACTAAAATCAGGGCACATTAGTATCAAATGTTAGTTTGTCTAAAGCGATTTTTCTTCAAAATTAATTTCATCTATAAGTGTATTTCGAGTATAAGAAATAAACGACAGCATTCAAAGTAAGCGTAGTTGTTTTAGGAAGATTAGGGATGCCAGATCGATTCATAGACCTTGAGTCAATTCACTGGTTCTGGATTCTCGATCTAAAAACTCGAGTGAATTATATCGAACTTTGGAAGATCGTTTTAACGATTTATATTAAAAGATAAGGTTGCTTTGACTATATTTCAAATATAAATGGGTATATTTAAATTTTTTTTAAAAGACACGAAGGTTTGTTATTACATTATACAACACGCTTTAGTTCCCCTAGTTGCTAATTATTATATATATATATAATATCATATAGTGATATACTAAGTTATGACACAGCATTCACAACATTGGTTTCAAAATTTGCCTAGCTGCAAAAAAAAAACCTAAGCCAAAGAGATTTTTTTCTGTGTTTATGTTTTGTCTCCTTTATGACTTGATCTTTTTTTTTATAAATCGCCAGAGATTGAATCAAGTCCAGACCTTTTGAGTGAATCGACCTAAAAAATGTGTTGTTTTTTTACTTTTAGGCAAAAGGCTATCAAAATGCAGAGAAAAGAAAAAAAAATTTCCAATTTTAACAAATAAATAAAATAAAATTAATTTTCTTAAAAAAGTTTTGGGCTACTTTCTTGGAACAGATATTTCAAAGTAGTTAGTTTTATAAACATCAGTAAATATATCATGGTGATGTGCGTTGAATGTCTAACAACACGTCTCAAATTATAGTTTTAGTTAAATTAAATGTAAAAATTAAGCTCAGCTATTATATCGCACTCTTAAGGTCGGGGGAAAGGGAGCGAGACTTAAGGTTTGTATTTTTTCAAGTTCAAAAGAAAAAAATACTATTTTGGCGAAAATATTATTATTATTATTATTATTATTATTACTATTATTATTAGCACCGCGTCTTACTACCCGTTAGGGTTATACGCACTTAGGCTAATGTGTAATGGTAGGTTGATTGTGAGATGAAATGGAGGACCTACAGTTTAACGTGGAATCCGAACCACGGTGAAGGCCTGTCATTCCACACATTCACAAGTTGTGACTAATACACGTCTTGTCAGAGGTGAAGGAAGGGTTTGGTAATCAGATAAATCTGTGCCGGGAACCGAGGATTGAACACCGGACCCTCAGCACAGAAGTCTTGACACCTTACCCCTAGACCACCAGGTTACCTGACAGAAATGTTTACAAGTCTATATCTGTACAGGGTCATAGAACATAGTTTTGTGTTCATTCCAGTAAACAACAAACTATTGTACTTTTAGAGGTTTGGTCGATATTTAACCTAAGCGCAACATCTGATTAGCGGGACCTAGGCACTAGGCAGCCTCCTTCAGGTCCTGAAAACTGTCCCGAGTCCAAGGTCCGGACTGGCCCACAAGAGCTTCCTGTCTCCTCTGTTGACAAGAATGCGCTGAGCCAAGCTATTTCTCCTCAACTCTCAGTATTCAGTCGCAATACCTTCATTTTATTAAGAATGCACATTTGTAGCACTTTTTATAAAATACAAACTAAACATTGATAGCATTTTACTATATTGGTATTGTTATTATATGGTTATCCATCTTCTAACTTCTTCTCCTTACATATTATTAATAAAATTAAGTTTGTCTCTCACGAGTGATGAGCAATATCTACCACAGGCAGAAGTCTGAAATTTAAACATTAGTAGCATCTGACTACGAACATGTGGACCTCCAAGCTGGAATTTTAGTTTTTTTAATAACTTTTTTTTTTTAGTTTACTAGAAATCGGGTCGAAAGAAATAAACCGAGGTGATTTTTTTTTCCTGTCTGTTTGAAGCAAAGAACAGCGTTGCCCGGGGTAACTACGTAATGCATTGCCCGGTCACTTCTGCCAGTTGATAATGTCTAGTTGATGTGACAACTGTAGATCACATGACTTGACGTATGAAAACGTGAACGAAGCTCTACTGAATCACCCGTTTCGGTGGCAGCTATTCTCGCTAGACTGCCGATAACGGGAAGATTGAGGTTCGAATCTCGGTCGGGTGCACTCAAGGTGGTTTTTTTTTTCAAAACAATGTTAAACCCTCGCTTTACGCAAATGCTGGTACATTTCCTCTAAATATAACATTCCTATTCCATAAAACCACTAGTGTAATTAGTACATAAGCGTTTAACCCGAACGGGTAGTAATACGCAGTGCTAAAAAAAAATTTAGTAACCACGGGCGTAGAAAGATGGGAGTCTAGGAAATGGAAAGGCGGGGTAGAGGTGGGGGGAGGGGGAGGAAGGGGCAGAATCAAGGTAACGGATCCTGAATATCCCTTAAAAAAACATGGGAATGGTGTTTTTTAAACTGTGATATTCATGTTGTATGCCACTAGTTTAGAAAGGGGTATAATTAGTTATTATTTTAATATTAACTGGCAAGATGTGTAGCCCTTCCGTTGTAACACTTGCTCAGCCAACAATTTATTATTGTTGGTGGATCCAATATAATATGTCGGAGAACTATTGGCGTGTTTATTGGAATTAAACGAGTTAATGGGGCTGAGAGGAGTCAACTATTGTTGTCATTGACTGTAGATTGTGCAAGCTCCTCTCCTTACCCCACCACCACATCTCATATATTATTATATTTTTATTTATCTATTTATAGCCACGTTTTACTACTCTTTCTGGTTATACGCATGTGTACTAATTAAGCTAATGAGTTAGGGATAAGCAAGGTTGAATTTAGAACAAGTTTATCCGAATTTGCGTGGAGGTAGATTGGAAAACTATTTTGTAAAAAAAAAACTTAGTACACCCGACAGGTATTCGAACCCCGATCTTCCTGTCATCGGCAGGCTAGTCTAACACGAGAGTGACGCCTTAAACCATGCGGCCACCGAAGAATATATATAAAAACGTTATCGAGACACTACGCTACCTTTATAGTGAATCCCCCACCCCCTCATTAGAAAATGAGCTTTCTACGCCCTTTCTAGTAACTTTTTCTAGATGTCAGTTGTCCATTCGTTATAAAATCTGTGTGTACAGCTCTTCCACTTACCTGTTACCCTGGTCCTGATGATTCGCACATTCCTAGTACGGTTTACTAGCACACGCTTTTTTTATTTATTTCCTTTTCCTCCCGATGTAGCAGTTTCACTGCTGGACACAAAACAACACAATGGTGTCTGTTGGCAGTAGCTCAACAAAACAACACAGTGGTGTCGGCAGTAGCTCAACAAAACAACACAATGGTGTCGGCAGTAGCTCAACAAAACAACACAATGGTGTCGGCAGTAGCTCAACAAAAACAAAAAATGTTCACTCACTTATAGACTATGAATGAAGGACCCTTAACGTAAAATGAAACTTCGATAGTTCACTCACTGATAGAGAATTGACGCGCTAAGCCGAAGGTCCCGGATTCGAGTCTCATGTGCAGATGTAATTTATCAAACTTACATATACTGTACATTTTAAAGTAAATAGAAGGTTTAATTACAAAATTATGTCACAAAACTACATATAATTAAAATTGACCGATTTAAATGTTTTATATTTTATATGTCTTATATAAAAACACGATTAAAAATTAAGAAAAAGAACGGACACGAACATTCATTAATTTTTGTATTGTAATTATTTACTTTCAAGGTCATAAGACAATGTTTGAACCAAAATAAAGAAAAGGGGGTGTTAAAATGAAAGTTTGCCCACGCACACAATTATGCATGAGTCGGCCCTTGATTGCTAAGGGTTTGGGAGGGAGAGGTGGTGCTGAGGAGGGTAATGTATAGGAAATGCACCTGCATCAGTGCGAAGTGACGGAAAACAACTGAGAATCACACGTTGATAGGCGTCATCCATCCATTAACAAGGTAACGCTTTTTTAAAACTGACCCCCCCCTCTCCATCATGTGTTACGTAACTTTTTACATCGAGAGAGAATGTTATTTCATAGGGAAGCTTTTGTGACACGTGTCCATGATTGTATGCGGCCGGAGGACCTTATGAGCCATAGTGGAATGTGAATCGATTGTTATTTTTATAAACATCAAGGAAATACAACATTTTGGAATGTAATATTTATGATTTTTACTATTATTATTTTATTATTTTTATTATAATTTTTATTATTAGCACTGCGTCCTACTACCCGTTCGGGTTATACACACTTATGCTAATGTGCAATGGTAGGGTGATTGTGAGATTAAATGAAGGACCTACAGTTTAACGTGGGATCCGAACCATGGTGGAGGCCTGGAATTCCACACAGTATCTACAGCGAACTCAAGAGTCACTCGCATCCGATGAACAATAAAAAACACTGACCTCGTCGGGATTAGAAATAACAAAAAAAGTATCTTCAAAAGTAATCGGATGCCGTTTAACGACGTTGCCTACCCGTGACGTCACGGCAAGTCAAAATAGTATTTACGTAATATTCAGCGAGTTTTAAATGCTATAATATTGAAACGAAAACCATAAATTATTAAATAATTCTGTCAAATAGTTTCTCACAAAATTGATTTTTAAATCTTAAATTTTGTATTTTCGAAAACGTATTTTTTGTAATCGTCTACAACTCGGGATATTGGGTTTATTCGCAAAAATGTCCTGTAGGAATCCCTCTGCCAGGAGGTAGATTAAAAAAAGTCCTTGGATGCAAATGTATATCTATTATTATTATTATTATTATTTAGAACCGCGCCATACTACCCGTTCGGGTTATACGCTTAAGTACTAATTAGGCTAATGGATTAGGAATTGAGAAGGTTGAATAGAGGAAGTGAACCCGCATTTGCGTGGAGGGAGAGTGGAATACCATTTAGGAAAAACCACTCCCAATTCACCCGACCGAGATTCGAACCTCGATCTCCTCGACAGTTGGGTTCAACACGACTAGCGCGTTAGCCAACTACGCCACCGTGGCATAGGAGGAATAGGAAACAAGGAAAAGGTATTTTTGAAATTCAAGTCAATGCTGTCCATTTACAAATGGTAGAGTGAGTGTTTATAATCGTCAGATAAATAGGGGAAAGTGTTATCAACAGGTAAATAAGAGGATCTTTCAGGGTGAACAACACATTCTATTTTCTCTATTTATATTTAGTACATTGTGTTTAGAGTGCGTCAAGTTAATTTGCAACCCGATTATTTAAAAAATATGTATAGAACACAGAGCCTAGAGATAAACTTGACATCGGCGCGGAAGTGTACGATAGCTCTTGGGTCGTTGTGTTCGGCCATTGCTGCTGATCTGCCTCAATTACTAGCAGCGGTGTTTCGCCCGCGGGGCTGCGCTCTGAAATGACTGGCCTTGTATCGACGACCCAATGGAAGCGAGCAACTATTCCCTGTCTACTGTAAGAGTGTAAGTAAGGAACAGCTAGCAGAAGGTTCTTTATCGTAAACAATGGCTGAAAGTCACTCATCCTATTCGAAAAATAATAATTATTTCCTTAATAATACTATATTATCAATAAAAACTTATAATAATACTTTCCTAAGGATTACTGTATAATTGTTTTTTTTCCTAACTTACTGAAAGAACAAAATATACTGCTTATGTAAAGAAAATACCCTTAAAGTCACGTTCATGGGAAAATAAGAATCGCCATTTGTTTGTTATGTTAAACAGAAGGGTCTACCTAGATACGAAATTTTATCAAAATAGTTAAAGTGGATTTCGAGAAAATATTTTTTTCTCTTTTTGCACTTCAGTAAACTACCCTTATTTTTAGGGTTGGATACCTAATTCCAAAAGCTCCTCCGGGGAACCTTCTGAAAACCTTAAATACCAAGTTTTATCCCGATCTTAAAATGTTTTCAGCTCTAGGTTTGCAGACAGATAGACAGACAGACATCGCAGAAACCACTTTTTCTGTTTCAGGGATCATGAAACATCGACATTTATCAACATCTCGATTTCAATTTTTTTATCACAATACTTCTCTCTCCTAGGTGTCAAAAGAAAGTAAATGTGTCGCTATTCGGGCGCTGCTCTTTGACAAAACGTTGGTATAAAGTTCAAAGCAAGTTTACACATCGGAATGAAGACTAAGGCAAGACTCGACACGAGCACTTGCGGTTATTAAAATGTTGCGACCGTCGCCAGTGCTGCCCCCGTTATTAGATATCTGGACGGGAGAGTGGTGAGTTGATGATGGCTGTGTTGGAGACAGACTAGAAATCTGGGAGTTATTGTCTCGGAACTTTCAGAACCACCCACCCATTGACTGCACCGACAGCTTCATGTGGGCTCTCTGTCAGGGTAGGGTCTGTTCTCTAGTGATGTCCTGATAGCACTGTCCTGGTAGCACTGTCCTGATAGCACTGTCCTGATAGCACTGTCCTGGTAGCAATGTCCTGGTAGCACTGTCCTGATAGCACTGTCCTGGTAGCACTGTCCTGGTAGCAATGTCCTGATAATAACGTCCTGGTAATGAAGGTAGCCACGTGGTAAAAGAGAAGGAGGGGGGGGGGGGGCATCAATACCCCCCCCCCCTTTCTTTTTTGTTTTTTTTTTCCCCGGNCCCTTTCTTATTTGTTTGTTTGTTCTCGTGGAGAAAGTTGGATTAAAACACTTTTCCAGTCTTATTAGTGCAAGAGATATATGGACAGAGAACATAACAACGAGAGAAAGAGAGAAGGGAAAAGGGGGAAGGGGGCGTCTTCGTGTCAGTTGAAAGTTATAATGTTTTAATAACTATTCGACGACTTCGACTGGTTTTAGTCTGAGGAATGCGGACATCCCCCAATGGTCGATGGCGTTGGCCACCTCTTCCTCTTGCTCTCCTGCCATGCTGTCTCGTCGTTGGCCACCTCTTGCTTTCCTGCCATCCTGACTCGTCGTTGGCCACCTCTTGCTCTCCTGCTATCCTGGCTCGTCGTTAGCCACCTCTTGCTCTCCTGCTATCCTGGCTCGTCGTTTACCACCTCTTCCTCTTGCTCTCCTGCCATCCTGGATCGTCGCTAGCCACCTCTTGCTCTCCTGCTATCCTGGCTCGTCGCTAGCCACCTCTTGCTCTCCTGCTATCCTAGCTCGTCGTTTACCACCTCTTCCTCTTGCTCTCCTGCCATCCTGGCTCGTCGCTAGCCACCTCTTGCTCTCCTGCTATCCTGGCTCGTCGCTAGCCACCTCTTGCTCTCCTGCTATCTTAGCTCGTCGTTTACCACCTCTTCCTCTTGCTCTCCTGCTATCCTGGCTCGTCGTTGGCCACCTCTTCCAGCTCCTGACTATTTTACTTTTTTTTTAGCATTACGTCTTACTACCTGTTCAGGCTATACGCATATATACGATTTAAGCTTATGTGTTATGGATGAGTAAGGTTTAATTTAGAGTAAGTGTACCCGCACTTCTGTGGAGATAGAGTAGAAAATAATTTAGGAAACCCCCGTTCCCCCTCAGTTCACCCGAACAGGCTCGAACCCCAATATCCCCATCTTCGTTAGGAGAGTCTATTGCGAGAGTGACGCCTTTTTAGACTATTCGACCACCGAAGAAGGTTAATCCTCTACTGTCACGTGAAATATCCTAAAGAAGACGCTGTGTTTAGATACGAGATCAGGAGAGGTCCTAGTTCACACCTGATAAGTGATAACAGGTGATAATAGTAAGTTGGTTCCCTCTCAGACGAGATAACACACCGACAATAAACAGTCACACACATGTTACAAGAGGGGACCTTTGTGAAAGAGATGGATGGCCATATTTCACCAACAAACACACGCCACCAAGAGTTGATCTGTTACCGTGGGTTAACGCACACAATTATATTCTGTTACAAACGGTTTAGCTTGAATACTACCCGCTTCTGGTGGCGGTCTAAGGCGTCACTCACGCAACAGACTAGACTGCCGATGAGGAGGAGATCGGGGTTCGAATCCCGGTCGGGTGTAGTCAGGGTATTTTCCCCTCCTAAATGGTTTTACAATCTCTCTCCCCAAGCAAATACGAGTACACTTCATTTAAATTAAACCTTACTCATCCCTAACACATTAACGCAATTAGTACATATTAAACGTACAGCCCGAACGGGTGATAAGACGTGGTTTTAAAGAAGGAAGAAAAAGAATTGAATACTGAAAAGTCTGTGATTTTAAATTGTAAAACACACACACATTTTATATATAGGCCTATATATAGACTATATACACTCCATGGCATCAGAGCACAAGCGAGCTTTATCTAACGAGTGGCCGACGATAGTGCTAACCTCTGCGAATAGAGGGTGGTCATGTGGTCAGCACAGCGAACCTTCCTGTCATTAATCTCAGTTTTCTAGACCGGAGCCGTTAATTCTTTATTCAAGCATCTCCTCATTCATCCTCATGAGGCTGAGTTTGACCTCGTTCTAGACCCATTGCTTAACAGAGAGTTCTGTGAACGCCGGAGATCGAGCCCAGGACCTCTGGATCTGTATCGGAGAACTGTTGTACCACAGAGGCGGTCATAATATACTACTATAAAGCCACATGGCTGACTCACTCTCTCTCACTGACATTAATGTTTAACCACTTCCAGATTAGTTAGAAACTTGAAATTTGGAAAACTTATAGCTTCTAACCTGTAACCGACGGGAAAATTAAAAATTAAAAATAATTTTTAACCCCCGAAAAAAATTCAAAATGGCGGAGCAACTTTAAAGTCGGTGCGGACCTTTCTTTGGAGGTCTCTTGCGTCTAAACGGTAAGACCTATCAAAAAACTGATTGCACCAACAGCCACGGATTTGGCGAGATCCACAAGTTTAGTCCTAATTACTTTTTGTCGTATCTCCATCGGTTATACCTCGGATAGAGCTAGATTTTTTGATTTTAGGTAAATTAATTTTCTGACACACTTATGGGAAAGCTAGAATCATAAAATTTGGCAGGAATATTGGCACATCCAATTGCCATAAGCGTGCCAAATTTGATGATTCTAGCTGCTCTAAAAGTATGGAGAAATTAAAATAATGTGTGAAAAATACAATACAATACCGGTAACTTTAAGTTGTTACGTTCAAAACATTACAATAGTTTACATCCACTTGCAAAAGAAAACTCACCGGGGGTTTGGGAGCGGAGCCCCCAACGAGCAAAGCGAGTTTGTAGCTACATATCTTATCAGTGCCGTTTCACATGAGAGGTATTTTATCGCGCGATGTTTATGATATATTGGTTCAAATGGGAGCGTTCAGGTAGAATTCCCGCGCCACCGGTTCAGAACAGCCGATTGTATCCCACACAACGTCAAAATCACAACTGAACATGGGGAAATCAGCAGTATTTTCCCTCTCGTCTGAAAGCAACGTCAGAGTTGACCTCGTGTGAAACGTCACATATGGCACATATGTCCCCTGTAACATGCTCCTATTGACATGTTTCCCGTTCAGATTCATCCCCTGACCCAGCTATTGTAGGAACAACAATCCTCTGTAAACAAAGCAAGACAACAGCAGACCATAAACTCGCCAAGATACCATCGGCTGGCTTGCTTCCAGCTACTTGCACATTACACTGGAGTAGTAACACTCCAGCCAGAAGTTGGTTGACCTCCAGACCCCCACACTACGTGATTCCTGCACTCACACACACCATACATACCACAGTTTAGTTTACATAAGAAGGGTCTTATTACAGCTACATAACTTTTTTTTCTAACACCATATTCCCCCCCGCCTCCCCCTACCCCCATTTATTTGAGGTATTTAAACACACACCAGGTGACCTGGTGGTCTAGGGGTAAGGTGTCAGACTTATGTGCTGAAGGTCCGGGGTTCAATCCTCGGTCCCGGCACAGATTTATCTGATTGCCAAACCCTTCCTTCAACCTCTGACAAGAGTGAGTTGTGTGCTCAAAGATCTAGTATTTATAATTAAAGATAAATATCACAAATAATATATAAAATCATCCCTCAACATTTTTTTTAACAATCCTTTTTCTTTTAATGATCGCATCTCCTTAAGGCACTAGAATGGTCCATCGGAAATTTCTAAACGCCAGAAACAAAAAGGATCCATAACGTTCCTAGGTCTCCGGATCTGTCCAGCAGTAGAACAAACGGGAGGGGGAGGGGGGTGAAGAAAATACAAATCACAATACAATCTGTATTAAATGACACCATTGTATTCCCAAAGATCCATTCTACGCTCCTATAACAGTTACCTTTAGTTTTCCCGGACATTCGGCTCTTAATGATCAACAGAAATATGTGGAGTTTCGTACTTTTCAGAGGGAAAATGTCAACTTTTAAACTATGTTTACAAGTCTATATTATGTATAGGTTCATAGAAAATAGTTTTGTTTCCATTCCAGAAAACAACAAACTCGTGTACTGGTGGAGGTTTTGTCGATATTTAACCTAAGCGCGACAGATGAGTTGACAACATCTCAGCTACCCAGGCAACCCTCTATCATGGCGATCTCGGATCGCGTCAGGGCTTGACTGATGAAGAACACGCTTCAAGATGGATGGACCCCTCCCTTCATAGGAAACATTACGTTAATTGTTCACGTTTATAAAGGATGCCAAAAGTGAAGCCATCGTGATAAGAGTTATCACAAAGGTGTCCACGTTTATAAAGGGTGCCAAAAGTGAAGCCATCGAGATAAGAGTTATCACAAAGGTGCTCACGTTTATAAAGGGTGCCAAAAGTGAAAGCCATCGAGATAAGAGTTATCACAAAGGTGTCCACGTTTATAAAGGGTGCCAAAAGTGAAGCCATCGAGTTAAGAGTTATCACAAGACATTCCCGTGCAAGTTGGGGGACCTGATAGCACTTACCGAGGTCCGGATGTGATTAGGCCAATGCTCGGGTCGATGCCTCAGTTGACGAACCACAGTCGGGAGCTTAGGAAAAGGCGAGGAGAAGGAATGTTCTTACTTCCAAGGAAACCGACAGTAACAGACAGCTCTGCGCGGATATCAGAAAACAAATCCGTAGAAAGACGAAATAATATTTGAAAGGCGAATACAATTTTTAACACGTAAGAGTAGATTGCGGATTAAAATGTGGAGGATTATAAAAGCATTAATTTTTTTTAGATCATCACGTCTCACTGCCTGCCCGGTACGTCCCCATTTTCGCCATGATGAGGGTAAGGAGGCAGAAGGTAGAATTTAGAGGAAATGTATCCGCATTTGAATGTAATCGCATCTAATCGGCCCATCTCTACATTACAGTAATTTCTCAGCTTGCACTGATTCGAGCTACGTGGATCCATAGATAGGCGAGCGAGGTACTTCGACTTACGACTAGCAACGACATCTATAAAGCGTCGCTTCAAACATAATAGATGGCGTTGCTGGTAAGCTAGTCAACAGCCATTTTGTTTATTTCTACCAAGTCTATTTTTGTAATTTTATTTTTGTAAGTAGAACCTGTTTAACTATAACTAATGAACACATTTGTAGGGAAAAAAATTAATCATATTGGAGCATCATTCGAATTACGTGGTTTTTCAACTTGCACGGAAACCTTCGTATGAATTAACCGCGTATGTAGATGACTTGGTGTATTTTGTATAAAAATGCAGATACGCTCTATTCGGAAATAGAATTCAAGCTGGTGCGGAGCGATACGAGCCGTCGTAGTGTGAACCTACCTTCACTCACCAGCTCGGAACAAAGACGTGTGAACCATCCTTAATCAGCCACTTACCTGAAACAAAATACACAAAATAGTTACAGTCGTACACACAACATACATTTAAATACATTTATAGGCTCTTAAGAATGTGTATATTGTGTATCTGTGTGTATGTTTGGACAGAGGTGCCAATTAGAGGCCATGGGAACTTTTACTTTTAACGCCGCGTCTAGGTTGTATTTGAACAGAGAGTACTCATGTTGAACAAAAAAAAGCTCTAGTTCAAAGAGGTTTTTTATTAACAGAGAGTACTCGTGTTGCACAAAGAACAGCTCTCGTTCAAAGAGGTCTAGGTTGTTTATGAAAAGAGAGTACTCGTGTTGCACAAAGAACAGCTCTCGTTCAAAGAGGTCTAGGTTGTTTATGAACAGATAGTACTCGTGTTGCACAAAGAACAGCTCTCGTTCAAAGAGGTCTAGGTTGTTTATGAAC
>CABFWO010001283.1:29138-59466 GCA_902155825.1 Timema genevievae
TTCGGGTTATACGCACTTACGCTAATGTGCAATGGTAGGGTGATTGTGAGATGAAATGGAGGACCTACAGTTTAACGTGGAATCCGAACCACGGTGGAGGCCTGGCATTCCTCACATTCACAAGTTGTGATTAATACACATCTTGTCAGAGGTGAAGGAAGGGTTTGGCAATCAGATAAATCTGTGCCGGGACCGAGGATTGAACCCCGGACCCTCAGCACAGAAGTCTGACACCTTACCCCTAGACCACCAGGTCACCCAATAATAAAAAGGAGCTGTCTCTAAACTGACGTCAGAACATCGCGGATGGTTGTGAATGGGAACGACCAGGGGTGTGGGGTGGGGTCCTATCATTTGACCTGCCTCAAGACTGGAGTAGTTGACCCTGGTTGACTCGGGCTGCTACTTTTAGACACAGCCCGTCACCGCGGCTGAGTGGTTAGGGAGGCCAATAACAGCGACACTGGTTCCATCCCCGGTTAAGGCAAAGCTTCATTATGTTGGACATATATTGCTAAGGTCAGGTGGCTTGTGCCGCTGCCCTAGGTTGAGTGAGACTCCCTTTATGCGTTTGATTTACGTTTAAATGAAACCAGGTGCTTTCATCACCTGAAACCACACTTGTAGTGAACTCCGAATCAATCGTAGGACTACTTATTCTGCTTCCCCTTCACGTTACTTCATTGGTTATTAGGGATGTTTAGCATGCACTATCTGAACCTATTGATTATACCACCACACGACTTACAAACTAGCTTTATTTTACATCACACACTACGCCCCTAGTTCATTGTTAACCAATTCATAAATATGTGACGTGAAACATAAGTTTTCCACATTTTTCTGCATTGCCGGGACACCCTTACATTTCTAGTAAGCCAGGATTCTATCCTGATGGTCCTCTGAGAGAAGGACAATTGTCCAGGCAGAGCCAGATTACCTGACCAGGACTCGTTGAGGACCCTGTGAGAGAAGGATGATTGTCCAAGTGGACCTCCCCCAGGTGGCCCCATGACCGGGACATTTGTTGGTAACACCTGGCAGGGTACACCTACACGTTTCAACAACTCAAGGACTGCGCCCCCTCAAGAACCACGCGGTACTCGAGTCTACTAAATAGCAACATCGAGACGCGAGTCCAAGTGAACGAGTGGATAGGTATGCCAACCACAGGTCCAGTAGTACTTGGTTCACCCCAAACAACCACTGAGGAACGAACCAGGGACCTCTATATTAGTAGTCAGGAACACTGACTACTAGACCAAGAGATGACGAGAAGGTCAAGGTTCGAATCTCGGCCGGTTAAGACCACAACTGTGGTTTCCCGATACTCTCTCCACGCTAGTGCAAGTGTTCTTCCTTTTTAAAAAAAGTCATCATTCTTACATCTTTGATTGAACCGTTAAATAACTCTTTGTGTTAAAAGGCATGAACTGCATATTGCAGTAATGTTTGACACGGATGTTAGTCAATGAAGTCACGTGACGACCCGTAAGTAGATAGTCATCTTTATGTACCACCCCTAATCCCCTTTGTCATGATAGCTGTCAACAACCTTGTTATCTCCTATCTGTGCCGGTACAACTCTAATCCTCTTGTTTAGGAAGATATGTTTCCACAACACAGGATCTCCCTCCCCCCCTCCCCTTCCCCTCTTCTATTCTACTATATAGTCACAGCTAAAACATACCATCCAGGAGGATGTTGACATATACCTTTATTAGATTATGAGTAAAGTGAATAAAGTCTAGATAGCACTAGTTAGAAATGACCTCCATTAACCTGTAGTACCACTTTTGAATTTTGAACTTTTTTCAATGCCAAAGTTTTGTACTAGTTTTGTACCACAAAGAAAAAGTTTTGTACCCGTACCCGTTTCATTAACCTGGAGTCACCACCTTGATATGCTAATTACTAAAAATGGGTACAGGTACAAAACTTTTTCTTTGTGGTACAAAACGGTACAAAACTAGTATAAAACTTTGGCATCAAAAAAAGTTTAAAATTCTAAAGTGGTACTACAGGTTAATGGAGGTTTAGAAATGTCTTATTAAGTGAAGTGTTTTTCTTATAAGACATACAGTAGCCCCATGTCTTCTTTGGTGCTGACTGACAGCTCACAGCTGACGGCTGACGGCTTTGAAAAGCTACCAGACCAAATTATGTATCCCTATGCCGAACCATATGATCTGCAAAAAAACATGTGTTTAGCAGCTGTCACTTCTGACAGTCAACATTTAGTTATATGCCTAAATGTTGACTGTCAGAAGTCAGCTGTGAACTGTCAGTCAGCACCAAAGAAGCCATGGGGCTACTGTAGCAAATGCTTATTTTGAAGTGAATAAGCGTGTACTAAATCTTATAAGTATTCACTAAAATTGTTCAAGTGGTGTCTAGAAAAACAAAATGTAATTTTTTAAGCGTTCGCTTGTTGTGAGCACTAATAGGTTTTGTCAGTAAACACTTAAGTCTTCACAGACGTGTTGAGCCTGTCGAATAGTAGTTAAAGTCTGTTCAGCGTAGGAATTGTTTTCTAAAAGGCTTTTTTCGCTACCAGAAATCTATTATTATTATTATTATTATTACTATTATTATTAGCACCGCGTCTTACTACCCGTTCGGTTTATACGCACTTACGCTAATGTGTAATGGTAGGGTGATTGTGAGATGAAATGGAGGACCTACAGCTTAACGTGGAATCCGAACCACGGTGGAGGCCTGGCATTCCACACGTTCACAAGTTGTGATTAATACACGTCTTGTCAGAGGTGAAGGAAGGGTTTGGTAATCAGATAAATCCGTGCCGGGACCGAGGATTGAACCCCGGACCCTCAGCACAGAAGTTAGACACCTTACCCCTAAACCACCAGGTCACCTCAGAAATCTATTATATAGCAGGCTATTGGTAAGAAAAATGACCTTTCAGACAGTAATTCCTACCGTGAATGGCGTATACACGCTCCAAATCCGACTGTCGTGAGTACTAACCGGCCATGATGCATCGATGCTGGTTGATTTTTATTTGGCATCGCATGTCGCTTGAACATTAATACTAGCATATCCCTTTTCTGTTAATATACAAATCTCCAAACTGTGATGGCTTCTTAATCTCAATATGAGTGCAGTCTATGGCTCCTGTCACAGTTGGAACCACCAGGTTATCGAGTTTCGTTCATTTCTTCATTATTAGCAGGGAAATTAATCCAGTCGCTGGCCTTTTCTAAAACTTTTTTCCAGCACAGTATCAAGTTTTACAAACTGTACTTTGGTGGACTCCAAAATCTTCAGCAACTCCATTTCGAAAACCGGCATCACTCAAACAACGTAGGAAGATTTCTCTCTTCTTTAAATTGTTCAAAGCATCTCCTCTGCCTTCATCAGAATCAGGCAGAAATGTATATAAATTGATTCCTTTTTAAATCGCAATAACTGTTTGCATTTGGTTGGACCAAAAAAAATAATATTTTTTTAACGTACCTTCATAAAAGCAGCCGTGGCCATTAACTATTAAGAGTTAAGTGGTGAAATAGCTGACTGATAATTTCATTAGACTTCTCTTAAAACGTTTAAGATATGACCATTTTTTTCAAGTGTTAACTAGAAATACTAAAAATGTAATTGTAATTTCAAGTGAACACTAGAAAATGCATAGATGTCTAGATTGCCGTTAGTGAACTGTTCAACAGCCAGTGATATCTTACTTTATTCATACAAAACTGAAGTGTTGTCTTTATAAAAAAAAAAGGCCTAGATAGAGCGATTGCTAATTTGTATTCACTTTAGCCTGTATATGGTTTGTTCTTGGGCAATTACAATAACAAATATAAAACATGAGCGGTGTTTTAGACGTGATCACACTTGCCATGCACCATGCCGGTCACCGAGAATTAAGGCCGGTTCATACAGAATGTTAAACTAAGCTGTGCTAAGGTTTTGTCAGTTTGGTTCCATACTCAATGCTAAGCTAAGCTATGGTTCCTGTTTTCCCTCCTGAATTCAATGTGTGTTTCTTTCTGGTCTGCGCCAGTGAAGTTTAGGTATGGGTCTTATTTGATGTCAGATGACAGTACTGAGGAAGAGGAGCTGCTGCTATTAGCGGCTGTTTTGGAAGAGGAAGAAAATGTAGGAGGTGAAGGTTTGATTTTTTCGATAAACGGTTACATTGTAATACAAACACACTTATTAAATATAAAATATATTACTTAAATACATGTGAAACAAACTTCAACACTTCTTTGGTTATTTTCACCAAACCAGCACTGCGTCTGTTCAACACGGAGTCCAAGCTGCGTTATGCGCATGCGCAACGTAAGATGGCTCAAGATGGGAGATGGAAAAATTGTCCGGCCAGCAATCGGAAAAAAAAACCTATTTCGGCATAGCAAGGCGTCGCTTAGCTTGGCTTTCAGTGTGAACCGGCCTTTAGGGTGTGATTGACGTCAGCAAGAGTTTAGGAGAAATGTAAGCACCTGCAAGTTATGTAAGTGCAAGTCATTACTATCTGGTCTGAAAAAGGAGCAGTGATGCAACTCGGGTGGTCAAATTGTCTAAGGAGTCACACTGGCAATAGTCTGGCCTGCTTGATAACGGGGATATCGAGGTTCTAATCCCGGCCGGCTGTATTGAGGCGTGGTTTTTTTCTTCATAAATAGTTTTCTACGCATATGCGGATATACTTCCTCTAAATTCGACCTTCTCATGCCTAACATATTAATGACATTAGTACAAAAGCGTACTAACCGAACGGGTAGTAGAACGCGGTGACAAAAAAAAAGTTATGCGAATAAAGTTAAGGTCCTATTTCGTCCTAGAATCATATTATACAGTAGTATTTTGGTAGGATATAAAACCTTTCAGAACGGGTTTTATAACAGAATCAGGGTAAAGTATGTCCCATGCCAGATTAGGGTATTTGGGGGGCTTCTGGGCTGCAGCCCCTGAGGACCCCCCAATCCGACAGTGCGTATGGCTAGCACACCATTCCCTCACGGGACGTCATATTATTTGTTTGGACCTTGAAACACTCTCTGGCAGCAAAGATCATCGCCGATCAATCGATCGTCAGGTGTTCGACAGATGGATGGAAACATTTCAAGTTTAGTTCTTGCAACGTCGGAATAAAAGGTTTACATTCGCATCGAGCTGGGATTCGCGTCACGGAAAAAACAACCGGGAGAGTCCATTTCACGGCTGAATAACCGGGGTATTCGACACACGAACCAGACGATGTAATAAGGACTTTGCCTAACTGTGACGTCACGGCAAGTCGAGATACGCTTCCCCAATTTAATGTATTTATTTAAGTTCTATTCGGCGAGTTTTTAAAGATACAACATCGATACAAAAACCACAAATTAGTAAATTATTCTCAAAATAGTCTTGCTTTGCCACTAAAATATTTTTTTTTATTATCTTGAAGTTTTTTTTGTCTACAACTCAGGCTATTTGGTTTGTTCGCGAAATTGTCCGGTAGGAATCTTCCTGCCAGGAGGTAGATTAAAAAAGCCCGTTGAAGCATTTGTCTATCTTGAATAGGAAACAAGGAAAAGGTAATTTTGGAACGCAAGTCAATGATGTCCGAGAACAAATAGTAAAGTGTGTATACTCGTCATAAGAAGAGGGGAAGTGTTATCAGCAGTTAAACAAGAGACCTCACAGGATGAACTACACAGTTTCTTCCCTCTATTTCTATTCCGTACATTGGCGTATAAGTGCGATAGTGTTTAGAGCGTTTAAGTTCATCAAGTTAAAATGCAACCCGCCTAGCAAATTAACTTCGAATTCACTCAAGTAGAAGACGTCATTAAGCTTCGGTTTCCTGCATTCTTCATTTAACAACCGTAAAAACGGGATTAATTCAAAGGTTTTTTTTATTTTAAAACTATTTTAAAATGTTGTGGTATTAAAAAAAGTTAAAACTGTTTCACTATCTACAACAAAAATTCCACTCTTGTCTAGAGTAAAATACAATAAACGCAGTAGGATTCAACGCCTGGATCTAGCTGTATTTTTTACCTAGAATAGGAGCTATCCGTGGGGTGAGATTGGCTCTTAATAAGAGACAGACCATATTGTTTGTGGAATGTCGCCGAATTATACAGTTCACAGTTTCATTAGTTTCCTTCTCCTTCGATAAGAAAACATTTATTGATTAATTTCACTTTATTCAGTAAACATGGAGAAAACTGGTGGAAGTGATATGGTGACGTCACAAAAAGTAATTATTTGCGATTTTACCTTCAAAGTCAATGCAACTTTTCAAATCTCGAATGAAAATGGCAGAAAATACAAAATATTACTAAAAAATTTCTCACAATCTAGAAATTAGAGTAGATATATTTCTGCATTCTTTTCAAACATTTGTATCCACGTTTTACTAGATGTTCAGGTTTTATGCATTTATGATAATTACTCTAATGGGGGTAGGGATTAAGGAAGCAATTTAGAGGTAAACTACCAGCATTTTCGTGGAGGGAGAGTGGGAAACTATTTAGGAAAGACCCCCCCTCCCCTTAGTAGACTCAACCGGGATTCAAACTCCAATCTCTCTGTCATCAGCGAACAAAAACATTATTAATTATAAAGTACGTATCCATATTACTAGTTTAAAGCTTTCTTTGCACTAATAAAACATTTATAGAAATTTCAAGACATGTTTTAAAAAATGTACTTATGCGCCATATTTATTAACTTTATAGTAAAGGCCTTAGATCTACTTTCAACTATTCATACGCCAAGTAGTGGGTTCTTCAACTGCCCCTTTTGATATATATATATATATATTATCAATACCTATATAAAAATACTAATATAATAAAATGGCATCAATTTTGAGCACGAATAAAAAATGTATCTTCCTATGAAACTTGGAGTGTAGAAGAGCACAGGCGCGAATATCGGCCTCAGGTCATGGTTTTTTTTTTGTTTTCTTGTGGTTGTGACGCAAACCCGTGACGTTTCGGCACCCGACAGACAGACAGACACTCTCACCGCCTTCAGGCTGACGGGCTCATGTAATTACCCCGGCGCTAAATAATCCACCGTATTCCACAAACCTATAATACGCTGGAAGAGAAAATACGAAGATCTGACATACTTCTCAGAGGGGGGGGCGGGGTCGCGCGAGGGGTGGGTAGTAGGCGTGGTGGAGACAACGTAAAGTGATGACAGGAACCTGCATCTGTCCGACCACGTGGCCGAGTAGAGTGGTTGATGTGGTAGGTTTAGAACAAACATGTCAAACGCGTTTGATCACAAGAAAAACATCGAACATTTTATTTACTTAGGAAGCCCCGCAGTTCGTAAAATTCAATATAGTGATCACTTACACACAAAAAACACTAGAGTCGCGATTATCCGGCCTAAAGTGGCGGTTTTCCGGGCCGGATAATACATAATCCTGGTGTAAGTAATTTTCAGTATGGGTTTGCCCACTTTTTTTTTTAATATTCACAGAACATTTAACCTTGTTTTAATAGAATCTGCCCATTTTTTTATTGCGATGTAAAATAGGAATATAATAACTTTAGAGGGACAGTAAAGATTAAACGATAAATAAATTTTTTAAATGTACTTTATTTTATAACGAAACGTCAGATACAAAGCAAGAACAAGTGAAAATAGAGCGTCAAATGGAGTACACGACCGTACCGCGGAGGTAACGGACGTCGCGCGATGGTCCAGTCACGCATTTCTGAGAAGTATCAGCTGTGCGTGACCCGACACAAGAGTACGACGCGTGTTCAAACATGTAATGTCCTCGTTTCAACCTCGGCGTGAATTTCCATTATGTGACCCGATAGCTGAGTTTACATGGGGTCGAGATTTCTATAAGAATACAAATGTATCAAAAGAGTTTCGAGTTGGATTGGGGACCTACTTTTTTGTAGAGCCCGCCTCGGTGTTCGAATGTTCTAGAGCGTCACTTTCATAATAGACTGTAATGACGCGAAAATCAGGGTTCGTATCCGGGTCGGGTGTTTGACGATGTTTTTTCCTAAATTGTTTTCCACTTCCCCTTTCCACGCAGATTCAAGAAAACTTTCTCTTAAAATAAACCTTTCTCATCCCTAACATACTATCGTAATTAGTATATTAAGACCCGCCTCGGTGGCATAGTTGGCTAACGCGCCAGTCGTATTGAGCTAGACTACCAAGGACAGGGAGATCGAGGTTCGAATCTTGGTCGGGTGAACTGGGGGGCGGTTTTTCCTAAATGGTTTTCCACTCTCCCTACACGCAAATGCGGGTTCACTTCCTCTAAATTCAACCCTCCCAATTCCAAATACATTAGTGTAACTAGTACTTAAGCGTATAACCCGAATGGGTAGTAAGACGCGGTGCTAAATAATAATAATAGTATAGTAAGGAACGATTATAAAAAAAAGTTAGTCGCATGGGGCCGTACAGTTAAAGGTAGCTTCACCACGGATTAAAAGTTAAATATACCACTATTCTGGTAGGAGACACGTTCTGAAAGCCCTTATTTCTTACCAGAATCCTATTCTATGAAAGTATTTTGATAGGATAAAAGGCCTTCCGGAACGTTCTTCCTATCAGAACCAAGGTAAAAATTTTATGTTCTCCGAGAAACAATTATTTACACCAATGGCCTGGAAAAGAAGTGCAGATGCACTTTACAAAAGAGGACACTAGACCTATAAAATGAGTGGAACCGTCAAATTCAGTTGTGTCCAAGAGCTATATTTCGTCGGGCCTCCATGTCCGATTCTATAGTTCGAACAAAGACAGGATACGTCATGTGGAGGTAAGCAAGTGTGGCTGAGGGCAGATATGATAACGAGTTCAGAGGCGTTTCTAGCCCATGCGTGAGCGGTGTTACCAGAATACGCCGAGTTAGTTGAAGCTGCCATCACTTAGTAAGAAACTCATTCTTCAGGTATCAGCGAGAATAAATTTCTCATATAAAATATGTAGAGCAGAGTATTTATATGATTGGTCAAATGGGGACAGAGTGGGAGAGAACATACCACAGGTACAGTTTTAACAAGCTCTGCTTACCCTGGTCAAATGGGGACAGAGTGGGAGAGAATATAACAAAGGTACAGTTTTAACAAGCTCTGCTTACCCTGGTCAAATGGGGACAGAGTGGGAGAGAATATAACAAAGGTACAGTTATAACAAGCTCTGCTTACCTTGGTCAAATGAGAGAGTGGGAAACAATTTAGGAATAAATCCTCCTCAGCTCATCCGACCGAGATTCGATCCCCAAACTCCCCGACACCGGCAATCTAGTCCGACACGTGAGTGACGCGACCACCGATGCAGACGAAGTGGTGGTTCCCCGACCACTTAGAAGGCAATAGCATAATAAATACTTTATCTCCCGAGTACGGTAGTAATTTCCTCAAACGTCGGAGCTTGTGAGTGCTGTCTGTATATTTATAGAAGGTTATAAATACGGCGGAACTTCTCAACAGTGGAGTCACGTCTGGAGACAGAAAGGTCTCCTATTCGAGCTTGTCTCAAGTGTTTTTGTTCGTTCCTAACCGACAGAGAGGAGCCTTCCTTATGAGCTCTCTTTTTAATGTGTGTGTTTTTTTAAATATAATTCCGTCGGCCCGGAGTACTTCAGACGAGAGTTTGTACGACAAGAGTGTGAGTGACGTAGTCGTTATAGATAGACATTCATTACCCTATAAGGGGTGTTCGGAGAGGTCAAACATCGTATTTCACTTTCAATCGAGTCATCTTGAAGACCCTGGTTCGGGAGGGGAGTCAATATCGAGGAAAATATTCTTAAGATGGGGTGCTAGTGAGCGTGAGTTTAAGGCAGTATTTTCGAAGTTTTTATAGCATAAACATTTATTTGGCCATAAATAAATCAAATATTTCTTCTATAGAAACATATAGTTTAGTTTTCTGCACATGCTAATCTCAACAGTTCTTTAATATCTGTCAAGAGGGACAGAGTGGGAGAGAACATACCACAGGTACAGTTTTAACAAGCTCTGCTTACCCTGGTCAAATGGGGACAGAGTGGGAGAGAATATAACAAAGGTACAGTTTTAACAAGCTCTGCTTACCCTGGTCAAATGGGGACAGAGTGGGAGAGAATATAACAAAGGTACAGTTATAACAAGCTCTGCTTACCTTGGTCAAATGAGAGAGTGGGAAACAATTTAGGAATAAATCCTCCTCAGCTCATCCGACCGAGATTCGATCCCCAAACTCCCCGACACCGGCAATCTAGTCCGACACGTGAGTGACGCGACCACCGATGCAGACGAAGTGGTGGTTCCCCGACCACTTAGAAGGCAATAGCATAATAAATACTTTATCTCCCGAGTACGGTAGTAATTTCCTCAAACGTCGGAGCTTGTGAGTGCTGTCTGTATATTTATAGAAGGTTATAAATACGGCGGAACTTCTCAACAGTGGAGTCACGTCTGGAGACAGAAAGGTCTCCTATTCGAGCTTGTCTCAAGTGTTTTTGTTCGTTCCTAACCGACAGAGAGGAGCCTTCCTTATGAGCTCTCTTTTTAATGTGTGTGTTTTTTTAAATATAATTCCGTCGGCCCGGAGTACTTCAGACGAGAGTTTGTACGACAAGAGTGTGAGTGACGTAGTCGTTATAGATAGACATTCATTACCCTATAAGGGGTGTTCGGAGAGGTCAAACATCGTATTTCACTTTCAATCGAGTCATCTTGAAGACCCTGGTTCGGGAGGGGAGTCAATATCGAGGAAAATATTCTTAAGATGGGGTGCTAGTGAGCGTGAGTTTAAGGCAGTATTTTCGAAGTTTTTATAGCATAAACATTTATTTGGCCATAAATAAATCAAATATTTCTTCTATAGAAACATATAGTTTAGTTTTCTGCACATGCTAATCTCAACAGTTCTTTAATATCTGTCAAGGGTGTCCTGGAATTTAGTGACAACTTTTTCTCTGCATTTAAAAAGTTTGTCACCAAATGCCGCTATGCTCATGAGAGATATTCAAGAACTCTTGAGATTAGCATGTGCAGAAAGCTAATATCTATGTTTATATAGAAGAAATATTTGATTTATTTTGGCCAAATAAATGTTTATGCTATAAAAACTGCAAAATTAATGCACTAAACTGGCGCTCACTAGCACCCCACCTTAAGAGAAAAATATTCTTAAAGCGTTAGAATAGGCGAGGAGAAATTCCTAACTGTCAGAAATCAAGTTGGGTTCCTGAGTCAAGTTGTCCGGCAGTAGGAGAACAAACAGGAGAAGAGTGAAATAAAAATGAAAATATAATCCAAGTTGTATTAAATTACATAATTTTATTTCCGAAGATCCATTCAACGCTCCTCTAACAGTTACCTTTCGTTTTCCGGACATGTAGCTCTTAATGATCAACAGAAATGTTTACAAGTCTATATATGTATATATGGTCATAGAACATAGTTTTGTGTTCATTCCAGTAAACAACAGACTATTGTACTGTTAAAGGTTCTGTCAATATTTAACCTAAGAGCAACATCTGATTGGCGATATCTCAAATACCTAGGCGGACACCTTACGATAGGATGAAAGGGGGCACAGCTTAGGGTCAGTATTTTTGCAATTTCTATCATAAAAAAAACCTTTTTTTTGTAAGAATAAAAAAATCTTGGTTGTACATTTTTATTGTAGCTGTACCCACTTGGTTATCTTAACCGTTTTTTGAATACTGGTCGTGAGGTTAATGGTAATTGAACATTCACTTTTTAAATGACGAGAAAAAATTCTCATCAAATCCCACAATGCCACCAACTGTTGATATCACCAAGTGTAAAATATTAAACTAAACGGATCTACTGAAAAAAATGTTTGATTTATTTTTTTACCAAAAAAAACTAACGTTATTCAGCTACTTTAATTTTAACTCAGTGGTCTTGGGGTAAAGTGATCTCCTCAGGACCAGATGTTCATGGGTTCGAACCCAACAGGGGTCAACGGATTTTTCTTGAGTGATAAAAATCCGTAGCACGACTTCCTTCGGAGGGGAAGTAAAGTCGTCAGTCTCATGTCGATTGTGGCATTTAATACCTTTCCCGGCAAAATTGGTAGGTACTTTCGCTCTAGCTCATAGAAATTCTCGTGTGCTGATATGATATGTCGGACAGAAAATGTATGTTTGATACCGGTACCTCTAATAAATTAAAAAAAAAAGCTACTTTAGTATCGGTAGAGCTGCGTTTAGAATTAATGTGATTGTGAACTAGATTATTGGTTTTACACTCTCCTTCCATGCAAATTCGGGTACATTTCTATATAAATTCAACCTTCCTCATCCGTAACTCATTCGCATAATTGGTACATATGCTTACAAACGGAATAGGTAGTAAAACGAGATGCTAAAAAAAACTAGATGATTTTTTAATCTCTTAGGACCCCTCGGGTAGAGAAAGTATTGTGAACTCCAAAAAAATTAAATACGAGATTTTGATGGATGTCGACGTTTTATGGCCCAGTGAACCCGAAAAGGTTTTTTTTTTTCGATGCAATCTTTCTGTATCAAGGACTAAAGACAAAACAATTTTATCAATCGGGTTTAAACTTGATATCTAGCGTTTGCATAAACTTCCCCAGAGGAGTTTTTTTGGAATTAGATAACTATCCTTAAAAATTAAGGATAGTTTACTTATGGATGAAAAGGAAAATCTACTTTCTAGTCTAGACATTGTCTAACATTACAAACAAAATGAAAAGAGGGTACTTTACACAATGGAATATCTCCAGCCTTGATCATATCTTCACAGCTCTTTGAGATACAAATAACGTACGATTGGCAAATTGTAGCCATATTAAAAATAAAATAATTGAATTAAATTATATAAAATTAATAGTTTCTGAGCTATGCCCAAATTGAGGTCTGAGAAATTTATTGTTATGTTCTTTGATAAATCCACTTCGGTGGCAGCATGGTATAAGGCGATACTCTCGCAGCAGATTAGACCGCCGATGACGCGAAGAGATCAAGGTTAGAATCTCAGTCAGGGGTGATGAGAGGGGTTTTTCCGAAATTGTTTTCCACTCTCTCTCCAGGCAAATGTGGGTAAACGTCCTTGAAATATTATTATCGTCTTAATTCCTAAAAACATTAGTGTAATTAGTATATAAGCGTATAACTCGAACGGGTAGTAAGACACGGTGATAAAAAAAATTGTAACAATGTATAATATTATTTAATTTATATTCTTTAGTGGAATACGATACTCTTTATTTCTATTATGTTTCAGCAACAACGTATATTATTTAATTTTACATATCTTACAGGTTTTGAATATAGGCTATGTCTCCATTTTTTAGGTAAGGTAGTGAGAAAGTCTTATGCGCTGCACCGTAGTATCTATTTTTCTCCACACATCGTATAGGGGAAAAAAACGCTCGGGTAGTAAGACGCAATGTACGACCTGTGTGTTTTTTTAAATTCCGTCTTACTACCCGTTCGAGTTATACGCCTATTTAATAATTTACACTAATGTGTTTAAGGATTAGGAAAACCTAATTTAGAAGAAATGCATCTTCATGGGGGGAGAATGGAAAACCACTTAAGAAAAAACTCCCAGTACACCCGACCGGGATCGAACCCCGATCTCCCCGTCTTCGGCAGTCTAGTCTAATACGAGAGTAGCGCGTTAGATCACGCGGCCACTGAAGCGGGTATCTGTGTGTTAAACGTAAACATAGTTGTAACAAATCATTGCTGACCAGCAGGTTGATTACCATCCTCTTAATGTTCTTACATCAGACGTAGGACGAGATAATCAAGTCGGAGGTGGAGTGGGGGGGCAGGGGCTTAACGCCACAACAGCTCATTCTACTGACCTGACGTTCATATGGTCACAGTTAAGGGGGGTGGAGGGGGGTCATGCATCGTTTGCTACCATCACGATCTTAAAGATTGGAAGGACGGGCTACTTTCTGTGAAAACCACCCCCTGTGACTTGAAACCATCTGCAGGTCAAGGAGATTCGGGCTCGATCCTAGAAGGCTCTTTGTAATAACATTTATTAGTTTTACTTTCTCATATGAAGAGAAAGTACGGTAATCGTGATCATTTTCTTCCTTAAGGTAATGAAGAATATTAACGTTTGAAATTTTTCAAAAATGCCTTTAACAATATTGTTCAAAATTTATATCTGATAATCGTTTTTCATGATAAGTGAAGAATATTGTTTTATTTTTTACAAATATTAATAATTTTAGAGGGTTGACAAATAACTAATTTGAAGTTTAAAAAATTGTTTTAACCATTTCGTTTGGATTTTATATTAGAAAAGGTTATAATATGATTGACAAGGTGATTGTGTTTTTCCGATAGAAACTTACTTATTTAGTGAACCTATTTTTGGAAATTTTGTTCCAAGCTATAATTCATTCTATTAGATATTTTATGTGATTGTGTCGTACCATTTATTTGTTAGAATGTTTAACACCAAGGTTATTAATGGCATAATCTATAGAATAGGGATGAGCAAGGAATATAAGAGTAAATGCACCCACATTGACACAGGATAGAATGGCCAAACCAAAGTAGAACCAAAATTTGGAAAACCTGCTTCGGTGGCAGCATGGTCTAAGGCGCTACTCTCGTAGTTGTCTAGACTGCCGATGACGGAGATATCGAGGTTCAAATCTCGGTCGGGTGTACTGAGGGTGTTTTTTTCCTAAATTGTTTTCCACTCTCCCTCCACACGAATTCGGGTACAGTTCCTATAAATATAACCTTAATATTTTCTAAGACCATTGGTGTAATTAGTGCATAAGTGTACAACCCGAACGGGTAGTAAGACGCGATGCTGAAAATACATTTAGAAAACCACCCCCATTGCACCCAGCCAGGAAATAAACCACAGTCTCCCCATTAATGGTGATAGTGTATAGTGTAAGTTTAACGCCTTAGACCGTTCGGTCACCGCCGCGAGTATCAATCATATTCACATTTGCACCCTACCCTCCCTTTTTTTCACCCTTCCTCCCTCACTTCTTGGCTAACGACGTGTACTCACCCGTAGCCGGCCCCGCGGGGTCACAGGTGGTGCAGTCCTTTTGAACAGGGACGAGAGCGGCCGACCTTCCCGCGGGCAGAGAGCTCCAGCACACAAGACGCATCTCGCTCACGACAACAGCTGACACTCCAAGACCCACATTCCACTCGCGATGACGACACTACGAGATCAACAATCGACAAGTCCTCTTAACTTTCTAACGACATCTGAAAATATTGTCGTGACATCCCCGAAGACAGCAGGACGAGCGTTTAGAGTAATAGAAGCTTGACACTGCGCCGTCGCTGCGGGGCAATCCAGAACATCCAACAACGTCGGGAAGAGTATACAAGGTCAACCACCTTGTTTCACACGGAGGGAGAATGTCACACGTGTCAGAAACTTTGAAAAGAAAGCACAACTATCACGACCAGACACTTCTTTGTCATTCGCTACGTATATTTAACCGCGAGCGAATGACGCATCGATTCACGTGAAATAGTCGTACAGAGACTAACGAGGTAGTGTAGGCGACGAACTCTAGGAGACTAAAGCGGTGGTGTGGACGACGAACTCTAGGACACTAGAGCGGTGGTGTGGACGACGAACTCTAGGAGACTAGAGCGGTGGTTTGGACGACGAACTCTAGGAGACTAGAGCGGTGGTGTGGACGACGAACTCTTGGACACTAGAGCGGTGGTGTGGACGACGAACTCTTGGACACTAGAGCGGTGGTTTGGACGACGAACTCTTGGACACTAGAGCGGTGGTTTGGACGACGAACTCTAGGACACTAGAGCGGTGGTTTGGACGACGAACTCTAGGAGACTAGAGCGGTGGTGTAGACGACGAACTCTAGGACACTAGAGCGGTGGTGTGGACGACGAACTCTAGGAGACTAGAGCGGTGGTGTGGACGACGAACTCTAGGATACTAGAGCGGTGGTGTAGACGACGAACTCTAGGAGACTAGAGCGGTAGTGTAGGCAACGAACTCTAGGAGACTAGAGCAGTGGTGTAGGCAACTAACTCTATGAGACCTGAACAAGTGTGGACGACGAACTCTCGACCGACTACGGTGACTAATAACTGACTTGCGCGTGGCGACTGGCAACCGTTCATTTCCCCCAGCATCCTCTCCTCTCCTCAATCCACTGCTCCGTGGACCGGTCGCTCATGTCTGTTGTACCTGATCAGCGAACCATGAAGAAGGGGGGAGGGTGGGGCGGCGGCATGTGACCAGTGGCGGCTCGAGGAATGCTAAACCGGTGGGGGGAGGGTTGGAATAGTTGTAACACAGACTTATTTTGATTTCAAAGCGATTCATACAAATGGGTCATTAACACCTGGGATGCTTCAACGTTGACTACTTGGTGAATTCTAAGCTATTATGCAAAGCGGGTTGCATCTTAGCTAGTACACTTAGACAGCAATTAACGAAATAGAGAGGGAACAAAATGAGCAGTTAACCATCCGAGGCCTCTTGTTTATCTGCTGGTAACACTATCCCTCTTCCGGTAATGAGTTTACACACTCGCTTTACTGTACCATTTGCACCTGAACCACTATGATTTGATTTTTAAAATTTCCCTTTTTATTATTTCTTATTTTATATAGACATTTGCTTCCATGGACTTTTTTAATCTACCTCCTGGCGGGAAGATTCCTACAGAGCATGTTCGTAAATAATACAAATAACCTGAGTTGTGGACCGTTAACAAAAAACACGTTTGCAAATAAGCTACTTCCAAGATCAAAAAATATTTATTTGATAATGTAAGATTATTTTTATAATTATTAAATAAATTGTGGTTAGGTTTTAGTGGTTTTTTTTCTTTAAAACTCACTGAATTAAAAGTAAGTAGGCCTACATAAATAAACCTGGGAGATCCAATCTTGATTTGCCGTGACGTCACAATTAGCAGCCTCGTTAACACTATGCCACTTGAATGAATAAAAAATTGGCCACCATCAATTTCAATAATAGACCTTCTAGTGCGGACCTTGATCGAGACAAAAAAAATAAAGTGGCTTATATTTCAAAATAACTGTCCTGACAAACAAAATAAATCAATTTGATTTGTTTTACTGCTGGGGCTAAAGTGAAATAAATGTAAATTTCGTTATTAAGTAGGGTTTCTTTTATAAAGTAGGCTATTTAAATAATTTTTAATATTTCCTTGACCTTCTATTTCAGAAATATCTAGAACTCTTGTACAATAAAAGCACATGTGAGCACATGTGTCAGAAATAGACGAGTTGGATTGATGGTTGTCCCAGCAGTTATAGATGCAGTGTTATGTCAAGCTGTCGTGCTGGACAATCTAATCTGTATGAAGTTACGGCGTAACTATAAAATATAAACAATTCTTGAGTTTATTATGGCAGGGTGTATGCATACACAGTATTTACTTTTATTTTAGCACCGAGTCTTACTACCCATTCGGGTTATACACTTATGGTTTTAGGAAGGTTGTATTTGGAGGAAGTGTACCCACATTCGCGCGAAAGTAGAGTGGAAAATCATTTTGGAAAAACCTCCCTCAGTACACCCTACCGAGATTCGAACCTCAATCTCCCCATCATATGCAGTCTAGTCTACTGGCAAGAGTAGCACCTTAGACCATGCGGCCACTGGAGCGGGTTCGTATTTACTTAAGGGTGATAACTAAAACGAACGATGGTCATTACAATTAAATGAAACTGACAGAACAAAATAATCTTGTTGGCAAAGTTAAGCGATTACTATGGCACTCTTTATTCTGACCTTCAAGGCTGGGACTAAATCCTTACAGGGTGCACTTTGGACGAGTATACCCCCATCCACCCACCAAAAGTGGGTTTTAATCTTATCTCCAAGCAAATCCTTATTCATTGATAACCGTTATGTGGATGCTTATTTTTACCTAGATAACAAAAATAGTCCAAGTGAATGTTGGTGCATTTATTAAAAATACACCCTCCTCACCATGTGTCCTTAGATGGGGTAGTACTATAAATTGCAAAAATATCAAACGGCCTATATTAGGATGACCTAGTACCAGACCCATCTATCAGACGTTATCAAGAAGTGAATTCGCAGCAACGACATGAGAATTTACCGAGGGGGGGTTAGCCACATCCTTGGGTAAAAGTATTCCCACAGCAGGGGGTCGGAATCAAACCGTGCCCTAATGTAATTGGTACATCAGAGGATCCATAATGTCCAGAGAGAAACTATTTTCGTTTTAACGGTCTCAAATATTCATCGGAGGAGCCAACCTAACCGATCCCTTGGCTGGAGGACAAGTAATTTCCAAACAGCGGCCTACATCCTAAACGTAGTCATTATTCCAAAACGATTGTATAGCGGTCTCGTACAGACATTAATAACAAATAATAATATAAAAAAACTACGTGAAAGAAAAGTTACTTCCTCTCACGCCCAACGAAAACGAAAGCCCAAACAAAAAAAAAAACAAAAAAATTTAAAATCTCTCTTGGCACCATCAAAATGATAAACGGTCCACGTGAAGCCATCCACCTCCTCGATCTCTCTACATTCCTGATACCCCCCATCTTCAAGATGAACGATAATGTTGTACAACCGAAAATTAAAAACAAGATTCCAATCCTTTAAGGTAAGATGCCCACCCTATAATCCACGACGCTGAAGACGGAACAACTACTACCAAAAAGTAATTACAAGTTTTCCCCCTTGTCGACGACTTTCAATATCACTCGACCGGTTGTCATGGTAATGAGTTCAGTTTTTTTTAAGGGAGGGAGGGCTCTTCTTCACCTGTCTTATTTGATGTAGTAGCGACCTTGTAAAGGATATGGGATACCTCAAGCTCTGTTCATATTCGACACCAAGTGTTGGTTCGGAGAAGTAAGTAGCAGGCCACTCTTTTCAGAACCATGCAGGTCAGGCCTAGACTAGTAAAATGTTTTACCAGCAACAGTGCCTACCGGGTGAATTCGAAGCTATTTTGGAAAGCAGTTTGCGTCTTAACTTAACTCTCCAAGCACTCTAAGCACCACCACACTTAGACGCCAATGTACGAAATAGAAAGCAACGGAAGTAAACAAGCATTTCACCAAACGAGGTATCTTGTTTACCTGTTGATAACGTTTCCTTTCTTCCGCTGATGTGTTTTAACACCTACTCTACTATTTGTACCTGGACAGCATTGACTTGCGTTTCAAAATTATAGTTTTTTTGTTTCTTATTCTAGATGTATTTCCATGGCCTTTTTTTCAAAAAAGCTATATGCAGACAGGAGAGTTTCTACTGGCCATTTCGGTGAATAAACCAAATATCTTTAATAGTAAACTAAGTTTTTTAAAAGTGTGTTTAAAAAAAACTTAAAGATAAAAATAATAGTTTTGTGACGATGTGAATATAGTTATTTGGATTTTTTTTAAATTTTGTATCTTTAAAACTCACCGGTAAATCAATTAACAATGGAAAATATATCTAGACTTGCTGTGAAGTCACAGGTAGGCAACGTCCATTGATGCCGGCATTAGCTTGGAGCCTCCAATATAAATGTTTGATGTAAGACTTTAAAAACCGTGCAGATTTTCTCGGATAGCTTCGCAGCGTCCTAAAGATGTTTCTCCATTTAATCTAATAATCCACCGGATCAAAGTGTATCAAAGGTACATTGTAATAAAGTTGACCTCCCCGAGGCCTTTGATGAAAGGATGTAAAAGCGCCCTATGGATTAGCTAACCTCATTACAGGTCAGGTCAAGGGTTAAACCACAACCTGAGTTAGTCAAGAACGATAACCGTGTCGAATTAACCATTGTCGAATCAGCCGAATCCTACTGTGTTTAAACACGAATAATTGTGCATATTCAACAGTTTATTAGCTATATCACTCATTTCTATTCATAAGCACACACAACTAAGATTAATATTATTACTATTATTATTATTTTTATTAGCACCGCGTCTTACTACCCGTCCGGGTTATACGCACTAACGCTAATGTGCAGGGTGATTGTAAGATGAAATGAAGTACCTACAGTTTAATGTGAGATTCGAACCACGGTGGAGGCCTGGCATTCCTCACATTCACAAGTTGTGATTAATACACGTCTTGTCAAAGGTGAAGGAAGGGTTTGGTAATCAGATAAATCTGTGCCTGGACCGAGGATAGAACCACGGACCCCCAGCACAGAAGTCTGACACCTTACCCCTAGACCACCAGGTCACCTTTCACAACTAAAACAAATGGCGCAAGACACGTGCTCTACCGAGTAGGTTTTAGACATCAACGACGATACAGTTTTCTCTCCATAAGACCCGCTGTTCCCTCAAGAGGAGATATTCAGAGTAGTAACCTTGGCTATTCCAGGACCTGAAAGCTAGTACAGTGAAATCTACCCTAACGGACACCTAAAAATAGCAGATTCTTCTTTATAACGGACAGTTTAAATTTCCCCAGCAAAATAACATGGGCTATTTAAGGTGATACAACTTCCAATAACGGACACTGACACTGCTAGATAAGCATATTTATGCGTAACAATCTCTACAACAACACATACAAATTGAAAACACTCGTCTATATATAATATTTGCATGTAAGAATTTTAGGAATTCCATTGTCTCGTGTGAAATGTGAGCATCCCCCGCCTTAATCTGTACTCGTGCGCAAATATACATTACAGAAGGTCTAATGTTCACATTTCATTTTACTTGCTTTTTGTTCTGTGTATTATGCAATATGCACAGTAATCTATGTACAATATGTATTCACTTGTCATAATCATCCTGCCTAGAATACCGCACAATGCAGTAGTTAGATGGTTGTAGTCAATATCCATGATATATAGGTGCATATTGATTAAACTGTATTCAAGCGGTACGATTATTTTATTTTATTTTAAATTATGTTTCCAAATAACGGATACTTCCTAATAGCGGACATTTTTTTTGGATCCCAGCAGATGTCTGATATTAAGAGAGTAAGCCGTAGCAGGAAACCCAGCCATAGTGTGAACGAGGCCTGACACGAGTCCTTCCTGTTGAGTAAGCGCAACGCGGCGGTGCAGCATGCAGGTTACCTCACTGGCGCCATAGTGTGAACGAGGCCTGACACGAGTCCTTCCTGTTGAGTAAGCGCAACGCGGCGGTGCAGCATGCAGGTTACCGCACTGGCCGCCATAGTGTGGACGAGGCCTGACACGAGTCCTTCCTGTTGAGTAAACGCAACGCGGCGGTGCAGCATGCAGGTTACCTCACTGGCGCCATAGTGTGGACGAGGCCTGACACGAGTCCTTCCTGTTGAGTAAGCGCAACGCGGCGGTGCAGCTTGCAGGTTACCTCACTGGCGCCATAGTGTGGACGAGGCCTGACACGAGTCCTTCCTGTTGAGTAAGCGCAACGCGGCGGTGCAGCATGCAGGTTACCTCACTGGCGCCATAGTGTGGACGAGGCCTGACACGAGTCCTTCCTGTTGAGTAAGCGCAACGCGGCGGTGCAGCTTGCAGGTTACCTCACTGGCGCCATAGTGTGGACGAGGCCTGACACGAGTCCTTCCTGTTGAGTAAGCGCAACGCGGCGGTGCAGCTTGCAGGTTACCTCACTGGCGCCATAGTGTGGACGAGGCCTGACACGAGTCCTTCCTGTTGAGTAAGCGCAACGCGGCGGTGCAGCATGCAGGTTACCTCACTGGCGCCATAGTGTGGACGAGGCCTGACACGAGTCCTTCCTGTTGAGTAAGCGCAACGCGGCGGTGCAGCTTGCAGGTTACCTCACTGGCGCCATAGTGTGGACGAGGCCTGACACGAGTCCTTCCTGTTGAGTAAGCGCAACGCGGCGGTGCAGCTTGCAGGTTACCTCACTGGCGCCATAGTGTGAACGAGGCCTGACACGAGTCCTTCCTGTTAAGTAAGCGCAACGCAGTGTTGCAGCATGCAGGTTACCGCACTGGTGCCAGCCGCAGCTTTCCCTCTGGCGGAGATCTCTGGAAGCTGTGACCTGCAGACGGGAGACGACGAAAGGAATTTTCCTTGAGGAACTCTCACCGAGACTATCAGTCATTCGTCACGCGACCCGGCGCGACACACATCCCCCGGCGGGGCAGCGGTCATCCGTCGCTGTGATCTTCATCCTTTTTTTTTTTAGCGCCACGTCTCACTACCCGTTCGGGTATATGAACTAATTATACTAATTTGCTAAAGGATGCGGAAGGTTGAATAAAGAGGATGTGTAATCACCTTTACGTGTAGGAATAGCGGGAAAACACCCTCAGTACATCAGACCAGGATTCAAACCCCAATCTCCCCGTCATCAGAAGTCCAGTAGCTTGTATTGTGAAAGTAACGCCTTAGACCAATCGACCATCGAAGCGGATTGCTTCTTACTACCAGTCGAGTTTATAAGCAAATACATACTATTAGGAAGGTACAGTTTTGAATAAATGTACTCATATTTGCGTGGAAGAGGAAAGGAGAAAACATCTAAGGGGAGGGGAAAAACTCGGACCCCAACCGGCATTCAAACATCTACTTTATCCGCATCGGTTAACCAGTCAAGATGAACTTGGAGGTGCGGGTAGGTGCTCAATAATAGCTTTCACTGCCCGAGGCACAGTTAGTTTGTAAGTTGTGGATACATTACTTATAGTAAAAAAAGCCGTCGGCCAATTCGTTCAAAATGCGGATGTTTTGTGAACACGGCTTTGATGACAAGACAACTCCTGGATCATGTGACGAGAGGTCTATACACCATAAGCACAGAGTGTACACCAGGTGAAGTTCCGGGACAAGACAGGACATCTAGGAGGTTTCTGTCAACAGTGATATGACGGATGCATACACGAGCTATTTCACTTCCTCTTTCCTGGATATTTTAAAACATGAGTGTCTATATATCATCACATAATCGTCGCATATTTTATGCCTAATTTTTGTGGAAAAAAAGTGGATCTTTAAAAAAAATTGTATTACTGTATTTGATACAAGTATACAAGTTTAGGATGCACGGCATTTCTTTGACGTACACAAACATTATTACTCGTAAATTTGTGGAAACTTTCCGGTTTTAGGACCTCTAAACGTGCATCTATAAAGATTTGTGTTTTTTTTAGCGTGTATTTTTGTATCACACCAGATTTTCACTCACTGAAAACTCTCTTGCCGCAGCTCTGTGTTACCACGCTGTTCAGCTAACACAATCACTGAAAACTCTCTTGCCACAGCTCTGTTACCAAGCTGTTCAGCTAACACAATCACTGAAAACTCTCTTGCTGCAGCTCTGTGTTACCACGCTGTTCAGCTAACACAATCACTGAAAACTCTCTTACCGCAGCTCTGTTACCAAGCTGTTCAGCTAACACAATCACTGAAAACTCTCTTGCCGCAACTCTGTTACCAAGCTGTTCAGCTAACACAATCACTGAAAACTCTCTTACCGCAGCTCTGTTACCAAGCTGTTCAGCTAACACAATCATTGAAAACTCTCTTGCCGCAGCTCTGTTACCAAGCTGTTCAGCTAACACAATCACTGAAAACTCTCTTGCCGCAGCTCTGTTACCAAGCTGTTCAGCTAACACAATCACTGAAAACTCTCTTGCCGCAGCTCTGTGTTACCACGCTGTTCAGCTAACACAATCACTGAAAACTCTCTTGCCGCAGCTCTGTGTTACCAAACTGTTCAGCTAACACAATCACTTTCAGCTTGATGAAGCCCGCAGAGTAGAACAATAGAAGCTGGTTACTAAAGTTACTAAAACCATTTATAATATATTCATATATCAAGTATGTTATCTGCTGCTATCACTCTTGATATATATTATTATTCAACCTTTTAGAAAACATTCTAATTTGATCTTTCATAAAAAAAAAGCCCAGATAAGACTTAGATAATATTAAAAACTCAAAACCAACTTTTATGTAAATAACTTGGTCACTTAAACATTTTAAACCAACCAACTCTTCATATATGGTGTAATATATATTTAACTTGGTATTTTAAATTGTTTTTTATTTTAACTTTTTTAAACTGTTTGTATTGTTAAGATGTTTTTGACTCTGAATTCCACTGTGAATGCTTGTCAGTTCATAGTTGTTATGTCTTGGTGTTATTTTGTATGTACTTGACTCATATCACAACAACGCTACCAATGTAAACAGATATTACCAAATTACGCCAACTTCTTATAAGGGCAAATTATAATGTATTTAAGGTGACCTGGTAGTCTAGGTGTAAGGTGTCAGACTTATGTGCTGAGGGTCCGGGGTTCAATCCTCGGTCCCAGCACATATTTATCTGATTGCCAAACCCTTCCTTCACCTCTGACAAGACGTGTATATTAATCACAACTTGTGAATGTGTGGAATGCCAGGACTCCACCGTGGTTCAGATCCCACGTTAAACTGTAGGCCCTCCATTTCATCTCATAATCACCCTATCATTACACATTACCGTAAGTGCGTATAACCCAAACGGGTAGTAAGACGCGGTGCTAATAATAATAATATAATGTATGTATATACAATATTTTAAAGGTTGCCCAACCAATTTAATTCATACTTGCATTTATTAAATTACAATAATATCTAAGTCTTAACCTTATTATATATTATTATTATTGTCAATAACTATGAAATAACACAAATAATATAGTAAAATGTTATCAATGTTGAGCGCAAATAAACATGTTTGAACTTTCCCTATTGTTCTTACAAACAAAATCAGGGTATACGCTTGGTAAAGTCTGTTCAGCGTAGGAATTGTTTTCTGAAAGGCCTTTTTCCCTACCAGAAAGCAATTATATAGTAGGATTTTGGTAGGAAAAAAAGACCTTTCAGAGAGAAATTCCTACCGTGAATGCAGTATAGCTTCGCCTGCCAGCCCACTCCTCTTGCTACAAACCCCGCAACTCTGCTTTCGGAAATAAACCTAATGACAATGTGAAAAATACATCCCTCAGTGTACAAGGGCGAGAATCGAACCTGGACCTTCCCCGTCACAGGATATACAGCATGATGCGAGCCTGGCGCTTTAAACTGAGTGATCACCGTAAATATTAAGACTAGGGATGGAACACTAGAATCCCTCGATTCCTCTGGTATTAGAGAGATTTGAGATTGATAAGAATCTCGAAAATGTATCTAGAATACAATATGAAGGCCTTGACTTGATATAAGAATTTTAAACAAATTAGTAAAAGGAATTTTATAGATTTTTGTATATGGGAGGGTAACAAAATCATAAAAAATGACAAAAGTATATTAATATTTAATTAATTTACATAAAAAGTGTTATATTTGTTGTTTATAACGTAATAGATATAAAATATATATAATTTAATAGTGACATAAAGCCTTGAAAATATTATTTTTTAAATTCAATTTTAAATATTTTCACACAATATTTAACAATAAATGTGCGTTATTAATTAAGATTCGAGATTGTAAATTAAATTTAAGATTAGGACTAAAGAAGTATAGGACTCTACACGTCACTAGCTAAGGTCCACACGTTTGAACAAGGCGCTGGGAATGCAGGAGCCCGTCCCGACACCCAAATTAAGTTATCTTCACCAATGTTTATTCCCACGCACGCGAGGAACTGCTCGGCAACAACAAAAAAACGCCTCACTGACAAAAATCCCGGAGGCGGAACTGAAGGATAATTAAAGGTTTGCCAACTCTTGAAAGATTTTATACCAAGCTTTTATTTAATGTTTCTATTTTATTTTTATTTTTTTCATTTCAAACGGAAGGCTTAATGGGGCTGCCTAGGTAGCTGAGATATCGGCAGTCAGATGCTGCGTTTAGGTAAAATATTGACCAAACCTTTAACAGTACAGGAGTTTGTTGTTTACTGGAATAAGCATCAAACTATGTTCTATGACCCTATACATATATAGATTTGTAAACATTTCTGTTGATCACTAAGAGCTAAATGTCCGGGAAACGAAAGGTAAACTGTTATAGGAGCGTAGAATGGATATTCGTGAATAGAATGATTCTTTGTGAATAGAATATCCTTTAATACATACTGTATCGTGATTTGTATTTTTCTCCTCCCCTGTTTGTTCTCCTAATACCGGACAGCTCCACCTAGGAACTGTTGTTATAAGCACACTTGCTTTCTGGCGTTTAGGAGTTTCTTATCCACCTTTCTAGCGCTTTAAGTCGTACATCTTACGGCTAGTTACCAACACAGTGGTTACGCGGTTCAAGGTGTCAAGCTCTCAATAGATTGAATTACCGGTGACAGGAAGGACAAGGTTCGAGTCTCACCCGGATGTAGTAAGGATAGTTTATCCTAAAATGAGCTTTTTGCTGCCATCTGTCGGAGTCATGAAACCTTAATTATTAATGCTATTTTAGTTACGGTTATATTAAACAATTAAATATGATTTTTTTTAAAATGTTTGTTACCGTAGGCCTACTGATGTGGGTTACCTGGAAAATGTGAGTAGTGTAACTTTCCCCCCTTACCCCTCTTTAACCCTTCAAATAGTATCCTCCTCTCCGTTCAGGGTACATTTCCTATAAGTTATACCTTCCTCGGTCCTATTCTGTTAGCGTATAGCCCGGGCGGGTCTAAGGACGTCCCACGGCCGGTTAGTCGGGAAATTAAGTACAAGACCACATTCGAACCATAACTCCCATCGAAATACGGTTTCCATTGTTCTTCATTCGACGACAGTGAAATCGGGTTCTGTTTAGTAGTTTTTTCACTGTAAAATATTTTATTGTTTGTTTTTTAAGTTAAAACTGTTTCAATATTTTATTAATGAAGACTGCAGAATATCGCAACAAAATGTGATGCCTGGCTCGAGTTGTATTACCTACCTAAGATAGGTGCTATCCGGTGGGAAGGGGGGGAGGGTTGACGGGCTATTAACGATCATGCCCACAGCACAAGGCCTACTCACCCTTCTAACCATGGTTCACTTTGTTTAGATGTCGATTGCACGCCAGCCATGTTACTAAGTGTACAGTAGCCCCATGGCTTCTTTGGTGCTGACTGACAGCTGACGGCTTTGAAAAGTTACCAGACCAAATTATGTATCCCTACGCCGAACCATATGATCTGCAAAAAACATGTGTTTAGCAGCTGTCATTTCTGACAGTCAACATTTAGGTATATACCAGCTGTATATGTCAGCTGTAAACTGTCAGCATTAAAGAATCCATGAGGCTACTGTAGTTGTAAAGATGTTAAAGTCGTTATTGAAGTTGTGGTGAATGTGCCACTAAGACATTATAACGGCGGGAGACGGAGGAGCCGGTGGCGCACCCGCCGGCAAGAAAAGGAGACCAAAGTGGCGCCTTTAGTGGCGGGCGCCGCGCCGCGCCATGACCTCCTTGTCTCCTAGTCATAGTCACACTGATTCATTATTGTTTTTTCATCAACGGCGACACCTACTTAAAGAGGAATATCCTCAAATTGCAATATTTCTCATGAGAATTGCATTTCATAAGCTAAAAAACCACTAAAACAATCCCCAATTACCATTTAAAAATGTGCGTTGAAGTGTGAACCTAATGAAAAAAAAAATAGGAAGGCTAAATCCATATTTTTAATCACTTTTTATGATCTTGAAGCGACCTTTTGCGTTAAACTTTGTTCAAAATGTATAAACTCTAATATTTCATACAATTTTTTAAAACCACAGTAAATAAAATGTGACGTAACGGCAAATGGACCAAAGTTCTTAATCCTCTAAATAGGTGGACTTTAAATATTTTTTTTTAGTAATGGAGCCCTTTGTCAGTCTGTTGAAGTTTAGTGACTTCTCAGAATATGTATTTTGTATGTATAAAATAAAATCGGCTACACAAGATTACAAAGGAAACCAAATATATTGAAATACAGTTATCAAAATATTAGTGACAAATTCTTACAATATTGTGAGTTGCTGACTCCATTCATAACTGAAGGAAATGATAAGTTCAGTCTGAAGTTAATGAAAATAAAGATGTAATTTTTGTCTCTTCGTCCAAGTTCAAGAACCCCCTGAAATCCATCCACAGCCCCCAGATTAAGTAAGAGCCCCCATCTTTTAAAGGAAAATCCGTTAGAAAAGTGTCAATTTTGTGTTACATACTTCTCTTTTTGTCTAGCTTTTTATAACAGCGATAAACATTTCGGTTGTACAATAGTTCAGTTACTCAGTATATTTTTTCCCCCCTTTTGGTTAAGACTGATTGATTTTTGAGCTTCTACAATTTACAATTGTTTGGTTTTGGCACACTTTTGAAGAGATTATTGATAAAAGTAAAGTGTAAACTCTAAAAGTTTTTTTTCCCTAGGTGCGGAAACTATTTCATATCTACGAGAATTCGCAAGATCTATCATTGACACAAAGCAAAACTTATATTCGACTAGCTAATAACCCGTTCTTCGCATGGGATGTGTTTTATAATACGTATCCTATGTTAATGAGAAGTGGTGTTCCATAGCGACCATTTTATTTTAAGATGGCCGTCATGTCTAATCTATATCTAGGAACCTTTAAAAGTAGGTCAAATGAAAATCCGATAAGCAGAAGCTGAGAAAAATATTTAAAAAACATTTTTTTTAGCTGTCATCTTTAAAAATATTAATGACGGACGTACATTTTAATTATACTAACTTATATGATAACCGAAAGGCCTGTTTAAGGTCATGCAAAATACCAGCACAACCAGTTTTTGCGTGGAAGAGTAACAACTGAGAAAAATACCAAAAAGTAGTATTTTGTAGCCGCCATCTTGAAACAAAGAGAAGGGAGAAATTAAGCAGATCCTAAGGCGAAACGCTCTCCCCATGTAATAAGAATATTATTCTAACAAAATGGTGGTCATTATCACGATGAACGTGAAGACCAGAGGAATTTACATGGGACTCTATGATTGAATTATTTCGTGTACGACTTCAAAACGTTAGACTGTCATTTTATTTATTTTTCATACGATATTTTGTGTGCTTTAAGGTAGGTAAAAAATTGTTGGCTCGAATCGAGTATACCGTCATGTATTTCATAATAATTATCATCAATAACTAGGGGCTGAGCATGTCTCAGACAGACATGATTTCAAATTTTGTGCGAAGTATGTTCCCCGTTTCGATCTAATTTTAGATTTTTTCCAAAATGGAGGTAGTGTCAATGCCTCTGACAGGTTATCAAGATTTATTTTTTCAAAGTTTATGATTTTTCTCGTAAGGTTGGCAAGCTCCATAGGCCCAAAAATATATATCTGTAACTCTACCCACGTTAACGCAGTGTGCTAGTTTCCGATGATGGCGGTCTGAGAAGCAATACTTCAGGTACCAGTTATCCCCCCAAGTGACCCCCTTTCAACTATCAAACCTTTTCAGAGAAGGGGTATTGGCCACTACCTAAACATAGTCGAGTGGTTGACACTAGACGACAAATTATGTTTTACTGGTCTATAGTATTATTAATATTATTCTTTATTATTAGCACCGCGTCTTACTACCCGTTCGGGTTATACGCACTCACGCTAATGTGCAATGGTAGGGTGATTGTGAGATGAAATGGAGGACCTACAGTTTAACGTGGGATCCAAACCACGGTGGAGGCCTGGCATTCCACACATTCACAAGTTGTGATTAATACACGTCTTGTCAGAGGTGAAGGAAGGGTTTGGCAATCAGATAAATCTGTGCCTGGACCGAGGATTGAACCCCGGACCCCCAGCACAGAAGTCTTGACACCTTACCCCTAGACCACCAGGTCACCTGCTATCTAGTAAAAGCAATTTTAAAACTGCCTGCTTGATGTCAATGTTGTGACTTGGGACTGCACCTAGCGATCCCCGTGTAAAAGGACTCGAGCTCCAAAAAGCCGCAACTATTTTAACCTGGAAGCAGTGTATCTAGTGTTCTTTAGTCTGTGTCCACAAGCCTAGTTCTCAAACTCTGGGCGTGTTGCGGGACAACCTATACAAACATGTTGGCTTAAATATATTATATACCTTTGTTTCTTTTAAAAAAGCGTATAACCCGAACGGGTAGTAAGACGCGGTGCTAGGTAGGCCCCTATTACTATTCTTTTCGAAACGCCTTAACTACCCGTCCGGACTATGGACATTTTAATCACACTCGTGGGTAAGGGATCAGAAGAAAATAAACTAAAGGAAATGTAACCACATTTGATTAATGGTAATGTGTAAAAAAAATCTAGAAAAAAAAACTGTCTCTGTACATCCGGTTGGAATTCGAACCGTGACCTCCCAGATATTGACAAACTACACCAGAAGAGCCTGACGTTTAATCCACGTGCTCACCAATGCAGGTCTAGTACCGACAGATTACCACTACCACCACCACTACCACCACCACCACCACCACCACCACCACCACCACCACCACTACCACCACCACTACCACTACCAC
>CABFWO010001283.1:61191-72348 GCA_902155825.1 Timema genevievae
AGTTACTAATCTAAATTACATAATGTACATGTTCTTATTCAATATACTTTATTAAAGTATTTTGTGTACTGTATTTTTCGAACCCTTCAGCCTCTATTTTGCAATACAGTAGACTCCCGAGCGTCATGTATCCTCTAGTCAATACATTATGAATGTATACAGTTATTGAAAGCACATTTGAAAATCCGGACAATTCAGTAATCCGGATGGGTCCCGGTCCCGATCGATCCGGATTACCGACGCTCCACTGTATTAATATACTAGTTAACAGAATGAAGAGAGGAAGTTGAGGCCTAGTTGTGGTTTGTTCTTAAATTAATCAAGATAGTAGTCGCCGATGTTCAACACACTGAAACATTCTCGAAATCAAAGATTTCGCGCCCAATTGGACGGAAGCACATGTTTTTGAGGCGGAGGGGGGGGACATAGGACGCTGTTGCCATTAGAGCCTTGTGGGCATTCGGTGATTGTTGGTGAACCAAAACAAACGCGCCAGACATTGTGTCGAGCAGATGTTTGTTGAATCACGGGACAAACGATTGTTTGTAAAGGTGGTATTTAGTCAGCTTTGATTACTTTACGTCTCGACAAACCAAAATATACAATTTCAGAATATAAATTGTAATTAACTGATAATATTCACAGCTAGACATTGTGAACAAGTGGTAAAGGAGGTCGACTTTATATCCGATACACCTCGGTTCAATCCCAGATTTTTTTTTTTAATAAATGGTACGGTGCATCACACAAATTTATCTCTCTTTTATATTAATTTAGAGACTTACTCTTTAGATTTGTGAAACGAAATAATAAATATACATCGCTGGTGAAACACACCACTAAAGAGCATAAATGAAATAATATACATTGTTACAAAAACATTGAGAAATTAGGAACATATCTTACCACCAAAGATCATAGCAATCAATTTAATATTTCATATTAATTAAAGCTAATGGTTTTAGGGATTAGGAAAGTTATATTTATAGGAAGTGTACCCCCATTTGCGTGGAGGGAGATTGGAAAACAATGTTTTGTAAAAACCACCCTCAGTACATCCGATCTTGAACCTCGATCGCCCCGTCATATGCAGTCCGGACTAAGAGTTCGGCCAGACTGACAAGCGAGCGAGGGCGCAAGCGACTGGGTGGCCAGACTGGCGAGCGCGTGATTAGCAGATAGCTCTCGAGTTGTTGACGAGGAGGCTCCGAATCTTGGCTCGGTGACCTGAGGGTGGTTTTTAACAAGTGATTTATTATTGTGGTTTTCTCATCCTCTCTCCACGCTAATGGTGATTCTTATCTTTAAAGGCCTACTTTGATAATATTGAAGTATTTTAACATATAAGTTTTACATATATATGTATATATACATATAGGTATGGTTTATGATCTTACCAATTAAATTATGCCGTTAGTAGAAAGTGTGCTAAACCTATCGATATTAATAAAAATGTCAAAATGAGAAGTTTTCCTAGCACTCAATGAACCAACATACAATAATATTGCCTAGCGCCTGTAAACTAGACTGTACCGGGTCTAGCGCGCTCCAGTCTGGCCACCTCTCATTACAACGAATGTGTTCTATTTTATATTTTAGTCACTCGCCCAGTCTGACCGCCCTCTAATGCGAGAGTAGCGCGTTAGACCATGCGGCCAACGAAGCGGGTAATATAATATTATTTGTAGATAAATACAATAAATCACCAGCAGACTATAGTTCAGTACAAACCATCCAGTTGAACGCTCAGTCTCCGTACAGTAGGTCCGAGGTAAAATTAGTTATTAGTGAGAGCAGTAACAAGGTTAGGTTAGGCTCTACCTACCTAGGAGGGGAAATGGTGGTTTAAGGTACCAGTGCCCAATCCACCCGAAAGGGGGTGGTATCCCGGGGAGGCAAAGGCATGTCCATACCATCAACGCCTCGTTAAATTATTTCTATCATTCTCCTCTGTTCCCCTTTAAAATTAAAAAAAAAAGTGCAGATAAGTTGAACGACCCGAACCAAACTAGGGACGACTGCAACATAACCGTCATCAACGAGTCTGATGAAGGTTTTTAAAAGGAGAGCCACGTGGTCGGATGTGTTGGGCGCGAAGTGTCCTTCCGCAGGTTCGGCAATCTGGCGGACGAATATAACTACGATAAAAAAAATAAAAAAACCTTTGCACTTTAAAAACCATACCCACAGATAATTTATGACAAAAGAAAGAAAAAAACGCACGAAAGAACAAAATATCTGCCAGCTCGTGTCGACGAGAGAGAGAGAGAGCAAAACACAACAACCGGAACTATTTTAAAAAAAAAACATCGCCCACAGAAAGGCGTTTCCAAATATGAGATAATATATTGCCGGGAGTTCATGCTCGATAAGTTGAGAGTTCATCAAGCACCAACTGAGGTTTTACAGACCGCGTCTTGATACCCGTTCGGGCTGTAAGTTTATGGTTTAGGGATGAGGAAGGTTGAATTTAGAGGAAGTGTACCCACATTTGCGTGGTTAGAATGGGGAGGGAACCATTTAAGGGGAAACCACCCCTAGTAGACCCAACCGAGATTCAAACATCGATCTCCCCGCCATCGGTAATCTAGTCTACTGCGAGATTAGCACCTTAGACGATGCTGCCACCAAAGCGAGTTATAATTAAGTAATTAATTGATCTTATAGAGTAGGAATAGAGAAGGAAGAATTAAGATGAAACGTACCTGCATTTGCGTAGATGGAGACTGCGAAACCTTTCAGGGGGAAAAACCCATTCCGTTTACACACCCTGGATTCGAACCCCAACCTCCCCATAAAAAAAAAGCAGAGTAAATGAGCTTGATGTTTAGGCCGCATGACTGGCGATGGTGAGTTTCATCAGAACTAGTTGTGGGATAGTGTGCAATTTTATTATAAAATGATTGTTATTTTAAAAGTATTGATACTCGTAATATGTATCAAAAACTAAATCTGCAGCTCGCATGACTTGATGTATGAATGAATGAGAGTAGAACTAGTAACCTTTATAAACCGTTTCAGTGGCCGAATGGTCTAAAAGCAGCGTCACTCTTGTTTTATACCGGCCTGCCGATGACGGGGAGGTCAGGGTTCGAATCCTGGTTGGGTGTACCGAGGCTGGTATTTCCTAAAATGGTTTCCCTCTCTTCTTCCACGCAAATGCGGGTATATTACCTCCTAAATGGTTCCTTCCTCACCCCTACCAGATTAGGGTAACGCTTGATTCACACACTCGCCGAAAAATAGAAAGCAGAATATGCGCAGTAATTCACACACTTTATGTTGACCCATGATGCATTGCAACGCTAACTTAAAACAGCTGATTATCAACATGTTTTATTTTCTAGTAGATAAACATATATTTTAGATCATTCTCCCGATGGTTGTTTACAAATTATAACGCTGTGTTGTGGCACAATCCAACACGCTTTACATTAACGAGTTATTTCAAATCTCATCACAACGATCAACGAAGCTGTCTGCTCGCTTCTAGCTCTACTGCGCATGCGCACTGATTTGAGATGATCGGTTCTGAGATTTGATTGGTTCTCCTGTGCCTAACATCTCGAGCAGAGCGGACAAAGTAGAGAATAGTTGAACTTCAGTAGAACAGCTCACGACGATGAGGCGGAAATCTTGTGATTGGCTTAGAGCGCGTCACGTGACCACGTTTATGTTCTGCGCTAGTTTTTCGGCGAACGTGTGAATCCACAGTAGCTATAATATACGCGTATAGCCTGAACAGGCGGTAAAACAGCAACTTTCTGTCGGACGAGGCTGTGACAGTAGTTCAGAGGTTGGCCCGAGTACTTGTGACGACACGAGACCTGCCCACAACAGACCTCGAGGCCGATCCAAACTCCAGGAGGTCCCATGTTCAGGTCTCTCTATTCATAAATACTCCCCACCACCTTTTGGGAGACTTGAGAAATACAACCTCTCAAAGAGGGTCATAATAAACATCACACGTCCTAAACAACAAGACCATCTGACATTCAAAGTAACACAAATATCGTCTGTTAACAAGAGAAGCTGGTGATGAATTATTATTATTATTATTATTATTATTAGCACCGCGTCTTACTACCCGTTCGGGTTATATGCACTTACACTAATGTGTAATGGTAGGGTGATTGTGAGATGAAATGGAGGACCTACAGTTTAACGTGGGATCCGAACCACGGTGGAGGCCTGGCATTCCTCACATTCATAAGTTGTGATTAATACACGTCTTGTCAGAGGTGAAGGAAGGGTTTGGCATTCAGATAAATCTGTGCACGGACCGAGGATTGAACCCCGGACCCCCAGCAACCCAACACGAAGGAGGGGTACCGAGTTTTGCGTCCAGCCACCCGACCCGAAGGAGGGGTACCGAGCCGCGTCTCACATAACTAACGATACAACCAGATAATAAAGATGAGTTGTCTGCTTTCTACCACCAGCAATGATACCAGTTTCAGTGAGAAAGGCAAAGTAATGAAAACAGTGAATGGTTTTTAATTTACTGAACATAAAGTTTTAGCTAATGGAGTTGTAAGGTGGAGAGGTTGATTCACAAAGAAAACGTGCAAATCTTTTTTTTTTATTTGTGACAGTTTAAAACTTGGAGAGAACTTAGAACACAACCTTGAAGCTGAATCAGCCCAAGAATGTTTTCATTTTGAAAACACTTTTGTCCATCCTTGAAATATTATTTAGATCACAAACTTCACTCCTTCGGGACGCAACTCAGGTGGTGGTAAAACTGTATCAGTTCCCTCTTCGGGACGCAACTCGGTCAAGGGCGTGACTTGGGACACAACTCGGTCAAGGGCGTGACTTGGGACACAACTCGGTCAAGGGCGTGACTTGGGACGCAACTCGGTCAAGGGCGTGACTTGGGACGCAACTCGGTCAAGAGCGTGACTTGGGACGCAACTCGGTCAAGAGCGTGACTTGGGACACAACTCGGTCAAGAGCGTGACTTGGGACACAGCTCGGTCAAGGGCGTGACTTGGGACGCAGCTCTGTCAAGAGCGTGACTTGGGACACAGCTCGGTCAAGGGCGTGACTTGGGACACAGCTCGGTCAAGGGCGTGACTTGGGACACAGCTTGGTCAAGGGCGTGACTTGGGATACAGCTCGGTCAAGGGCGTGACTTGGGACGCAGCTCGATACAGCCCGTTAAAAGAGTTGCGGTGAGAACTAACCGAAAGGGAAATGTTATTTTGACTATTGATAATAAAAGCTGCACTTTTTTTTTTTAAAAAAATTCCAGAAATTTGATAAAATTCCTTGAATTTCCATTACTTTTCCCTCAATGTACACCCTGATTTAAATACCTAGTTGGAAAATTCCCCACAATCGAGCCATACCAACCGAGCAGCCGCTGTCTGTTGGCGAAGATTATAAGCGAAAAATTGGCACTAAGAGTGTCATGTCATCGGCAAAACAAACCTTATTGCCATTAACCTCAGTTTTCTAGAGCGAGGCCAGTACTTTTCCATTCAAGTATCTCCTCATTTGTCCTCGCGAGGCTGAGTTAACCCCGTTCCAGACCCATTGATTCACAGAAAAATCTGGAAGCGCCGGGGATCGAACCCGAGAGCTCTGTAAAACAATCAAGGGACAATTGTCCATATCCTATCCCTACCTATAGCAGCCTACTTGGCCGAGGACCGCATGGCATTCCCTCTCTACTAAGTTGAGCCGTAGTGGAAGAAGACTTCGTCCCAAGGGCAGCCATTCGTAACTTGAACAAGATGCCCTTCTGAACAACAGTTAACAACAGCCGTCACCTGACACCAGACAACACAGCGTCACGTTGTGCAACATCTTATCATCACCATCATCATCGTCGTCGTCCTCTGCTCTACTATGAGACGCTAACATTAAATAATTCTAAAGACAGTCTTACATTGTCACAGAACCATCATTTTTATTTTGAACAATTCCTCCAAACAGGACACAGACCTTTTGAACACAGATCTCTCGAGTCAGATCACAAACACACACAATAGGTTGCTTGCCAACCCGTTAGCAAATAATTTTATTTGCCTATTAATACGATATTATCAATAAAAATTGTTAATTAAGGCTTCTAGTAAAATACTTCACTAAGGATAGTTGTAAATTGATTTTTTCGTAACTTAATGAAAAAACCAAAAGTATTAATAAAACTATCCTGTTTTTTTGTTTCGTGGTTGTGGCAACAAGAGATATTATATTAAATCAGATAATAAACTAAAAAGTATTATATTCACACTTGTATCTTATTATAACTGGCCATCGAAATGAATATAAAAATGTTATAACTCAGAGAGAAAGAGCCATGCACATGAACACAGCCGAGAACGAGTTGTATGATGTCATCACCCGCCTTCGTTTCGTATGGCTCACCATCATAATTTATGAAGAGAAAGCAGCATTTTAGAAGCTCTCGTTTTTAAAAGCGTTTATAAGGGAACTACAGAGAACGTTTCCACAAAAAAAAGAGAGAGAGAGAGAGAGAGAGAATTATTCAAACGGTTATTTTCATAAGTTCATGTTTCGATAATGTTAAAACTGTTAAAAGACAAACTATTAAAAACAAACTGTTTGTTGCGAAAGTTTTGACCGCCAAAAAGTGACAGCAGCTCAACACATGGTCTTGCAGATCATATGGTTTGGCGTATGGATACATCAGAGTATATCTGCTAACTTTTGCTAGTTGACAGTTATCTATCAGCACTACTATCATGAATGCTCTTACGTGTTGGTCGAAGGAAAATATCTAGAATGTTTTTTATATCTAGTTGTAGCTGAGAAAAGATATCTTATGAAATGTGTAGTCATGTTTATAAATGGCGTCACACTTTCAGCCGACACCTGATGACTCAGGGCACACTGCGATACATGGTGCATCTCATGTGCAGACCAGCGGCTTGGATGAAAAACAGTACAAAGAACATTTTTAAATAAATAATAGGTGGTTGAATGCTCTAAGCAACGTTTTTCAAACCGTGTTCCTCCATAGCTATACAAGGCTCCGCGAGGAAATTTTAGAATTATTATTTATTCATTTTTCACATTCTAAAACAGCACCAGTAATTAGGATTGCAGTTTTTTTAATCAAATTTGAATAAAGAACGTTTGCCAAAGGCGAAGCCAGCACATGTGATGTTTTCAATTTGTTTTATAATCTTATATTTGTAAAATTTAACTGCCACTAGGCCAAATGAATGTTCATTACATTAAAGTAAATTTTTTATGAGGACTCAAGCATGTATTTATTCTAGTGCAATAGCCTCCTTCGGCCCAAGTAGTTTGGGAACCCCTGATCTAAGGCAGAGGTATTCAACCTTTTTTTTTGTTCGAGTAACCTCAGATATAATAATTCATCTTCAACTTTGTACACCCATAGTTGTTGGTGCATAACGCAAGCTATACATAGTCTATAATCTACATATAAAATAAATCAAACAAATTACGTCCAAAATATTATTATTTTTAGTTAGTATTAAATGAGAAATATATATGTGCCATATCTCCACCAGCTGGTCCAACATTTCCTGCAACTCTTCTTTATTTTTGGCCACCAATGATAGATCATCTGCATATTTTATTATGTTGATGCCACGCCTCTTCAGTGCTTCTCTGACCAGCCACTCTCTATACAAGTTGAACAGACTGGGTGACAAACAGCATCCCTGCCTCATTCCTCTTCCTACCTCCACGCTGTTTGTCTCTCCATCATTCAGCCTCACCTTCACTCGCTGCCCCAGATACAGGATTGTAATCAACCCTCTGTCCCTCCAGTTGATGCCGATCTTCTTGAGTATTTCCATCAGTTTCTTCCATTTCTCTCTATCGAACGCCTTTTGCCAGTCAAATGAAACCGATGCAGACGTCTTCCTTGACTTCCAGCAAAATCTCTGGAATTATTCTCAGCATCCTGATGGTATATCTTGTTCCTTTTCTGAATCCAAATTGGTCTTCTTCCATCACACTTTCTATTTGATGTTCCATTCGCCTGTTGAGTATTCTAGCCGCGATCTTCCCCACATGAGAGAAGAGGTTGATAATCCTGTAGTCACTGCATTTCTTGGTTTGTTTCTTTTTCTTTAGGGCCATCATGGTGACGTCTAAAAAGTCCTTGGGTCATTCTCTTGTTTCGTAAATTATATTTATAAATTTTGTCAGATCAGTTAATATGTTATATCCCATTTCCTTGAGAAGGTCAGCTGATATGTCGTCATCTCCAGCAGCTTTCCTTCATCGCATGTCCTTTATGGCTCTCTCCACTTCACTCTTTGAAATGCTGGGTCCTATTTCGTCTTCTGTTGCAATCTTCAGGTTCCCAGATCGATTCTCCTTATCGTGCAGTTTTGCTATGGACTATATCTTTTCCAAATCATAAGAACCTCTTTGTGATACGTCACCATCTTACCTTTGGGAATTTATATTTCTATTGTTCTTCACACACTTTGTTTCTATTTCCTCCCAGTCCCTTTCAAATATATACTTTATTCAATATTACACTAACCGGCTTCGGTGGTCACATGGTATAAGGAGCTACTCTCGCAATATACTGGCTGCCCATGACGGGGAGAACGAGGTTCAATCCCGGTCGGGTGTATTGAGGGAGTGTTTCTACATGGTTTCCTCTTCTCACTTCACACAAATGCGGGTGCACTTCCTCTAAATTCAACCTTAACTATCCCTAACACATGAGTAATTAGTACATAGGTGTATAGCCCGAACGGTTATTAAGACGTGGTGGTAAAAAAAAAATAGTACGAACAATTTTTAGAGAATAGCCACTGTCCACGCGGTTTAAGACGTCAGTCTCGCAATATATGTCAACATTTAAAAATATATGTCAGCGTTTAAAAATACAAGTCCTCGGTACTAGATCGATTACTTAGAATTTTAAATTTAAATCATATGAGATGAGCTGCTAATGAACGGAAAACTTTGAGCAGCCGCCATTTTGAAACCGAGGCCTCCGCTATGATTGGTCAATAAACTTTCTTGAAAGAAAAACCATTTGTAAATGGTAAGATTTCATTTGTAGCTACATGAAACATGGATTTATTATTTATTTATAGCCTACCAGTTTCATCTTACAATTTGAGTTACTTATGCTAGTATTATTCTAGATTTAAGAGGTTGAGTGGTACAAATATGAGACAATATTTACATTTATTTCTAAGAGCATACAGTTAATTTCATAGTTTTGTATGAATATTTAATGGTCAATTTTAAAAATTCTTACTGCACAGCAAATTATTCTTCCGCCTTATTCTGAAAATATTCACCTATCTTAAAACTATAAATTCTGATGGTACAGCATTCCAAACCCTAGCCGCTGTGAAGGTAAATAATTTTCAAATTTTTCTTTTTTCTCTTTGATATTTGGATACTTAGAGAGAAGCTCTATTTTATGTTTTATATCTAGCCTATACAGGAAAGATATTTTGGTCACTTCTGTGTAGAGATAAGCCGGGTATTTCGAAACCATAATTTTATATAACCGTGAAGTAAAACTCAAAAAGCATCATTTTCCTAAATTGAGCCACTTTAAGTCTTTTAGGCAATTGCTAATGTGATCATAATTTTTTTTAGGTTAAAAATAAAATATCTTGCTTTGACAGGAGTTTTGAATTTGTTTGAATTTCTGTTTTAAGCTTGTATTCATGCCAAGGAGAAATTCTGACAGGTCCAATAATATAATATTGCGCGTCAGGCCTTCATCATTCGTAGCCCAGGAGTGGAAAGATTAGCCAGTACTAATGTACCGTTGCCCAAAGGACGTACTAATGTACTAATATACATTCTTTCTTGGAGACTCTTTACATGTCCCGATGAGATGAGGTGATGGTGATAGTGAGTATGATGGTGTGGAACCAGTGTAAACACTTAGCTTAATTAACCAAACCCTGGTGGCCCTTTCGGGGAAAATACCAAACATCAAACTAAAAGAAAATCATCTTTTAAAGAGTAGACTTGTTGCTTTATGAAACATGCCCCTGAAGAGTTGTGTGACTTGTGCCTTTCTTCATCTAAGAGTCATACCCCCTCTCCCCCCTAACAGAGTGTAACAGCCAAAGGGAGGGTTCAATCTCCCCTGCGCTATCACACACTGGCCGCACACACACTCCACATATGGTAACAACATAACCAGACTTCGGACGCAGCACTGGTTGGCTACATTGGATATCATCTCTGAGGGAACTAACCCAATGGCTACTATTGGGAAACAGCGTGTTTTTCCTCTTGTTTTTGTGAGGTCAATTTTCCATTGAGGTAATTCGACGATATTGAATATAATATCAAAGTCAATGTTCCAAATCTATATTTGCAATTATTAACTCGGACACATTAAGAAAATTATGAGTATGTTAGATTGAAACATTAATTCTAAATAACTACATTGTGTGCTTTAATGTCTACATGGTGTTACATGGGGGAGCTCTAATGTCTACATGGTGTTACATGGGGGAACTCTAATGTCTACATGGTGTTACATGGGGGAACTCTAATGTCTACATGATGTTACATGGGGAGCTCTAATGTCTACATGGTGTTACATGGGTAGCTCTAATGTCTACATGGTGTTATATGAGGGAGTTCTAATGTCTACATGGTGTTACATGGGGAAGGTCTAATGTCTACATGGTGTTACAAGGGGGAGCTCTAATGTCTACATGGTGTTACATGGGTAGCTCTAATGTCTACATGGTGTTACATGGGGGAGGTCTAATGTCTACATGGTGTTACAAGGGGGAGCTCTAATGTCTACATGGTGTTACATGGGGAGCTCTAATGTCTACATGGTGATAAATGGGGAGCTTTAATGTCTACATGGTGGTACATAGGGGAACTCTAATGTCTACATGGTGATAAATGGGGAGCTTTAATGTCTACATGGTGGTACATAGGGGAGATCTAATGTCTACATGGTGTTACATGGGGGAGATCTAATGTCTACATGGTGTTACATGGGGAGCTCTAATGTCTACATGGTGTTACATGGGTAGCTCTAATGTCTACATGGTGTTATATGAGGGAGCTCTAATGTCTACATGGTGTTATATGAGGGAGCTCTAATGTCTACATGGTGTTACATGGGGGAGGTCTAATGTCTACATGGTGTTACAAGGGGGAGCTCTAATGTCTACATGGTGTTACATGGGG
>CABFWO010001283.1:95222-112637 GCA_902155825.1 Timema genevievae
AGCAGCTGACGTTACAGTCTGGCCAGGACAACCTCATTTAAATGTGTCTGAAACAGTCGATGTATAAAAATAATGTTAATCGATACATCGTAGCTTTCGATATACACCTTTAAAGTTACCTGGCGATATAGTGGTAAAGTGTCAGACTTCTGTGCTGAGGGTGCGAGGTTCAATCCTCGGTCCCGGCACAGATTTATCTGATTCCCAAACCCTTCCTTCACCTCTGACAAGACGTGTATTAATCACGACTTATGAATGTGAGGAATGCCAGCCCTCCACCGTGGTTCGGATCCCACGTTAAGCTGTAGGTCCTCCATTTCATCTCACAATCACCCTACCATTACACATTAGCGTAAGTGCGTATAGCTCGAACGGGTAGTAAGACGCGGTGCTAATAATAATAATAATAATAATAAGACACCTTAAGATCTATCTAATTATAAATAACTGACATAAAAGGAAAAATTGCCGTCCCTAGCTGAGCGTGAGAAGGCAAGCGCCACCCACTTCGATGGCCGTATGGTATAAGGCGCTACTCTCACAGTAAACTAGACTGCCGATGACGCGTAGATCAGAGGTTCGATTCTCGATCGGATGTTCTTGAGCATTTTTTTTTTTCAAAAATGTTTGTCCACTCTCCCTTCACGCAAGAGCGGGTGCACTTTCTTTAAATATAACCTTCCTAATCTCTATTACGATTAGCGTAATTAGTACAAGTAGTAAACTAAACAGGTAGAAAGACGAGGTGTTAAAAAACCAACATTTTGAGCACTGGAGGAGGGTGTTTGTTATTTTTATTTATTTTTATTACACTTTAATGAGGGTGAATTTAACCAAAACCGAATCGATAGTCCGCCTGGAGAGAAGTTGGAAAGCGCACCCATTGAAATAATGGATTTTTAAACTTATTATACACTATGCGACATGCACTATTCGCTATTAACTATGCGCTATGCACGCCCAATCTTATTTTACACTATGCGACATGCAACTATTCGCTATTGACTATGCGCTATGCATGTCTAGCCTTATTATACACTATGCGACATGCACTATTTGCTATTGAATATGCGTTATGCACGCCCAATCTTATTTTACACTATGCGACATGCACTATTCGCTATTGACTATGCGCTATGCATGCCCAACCTTATTTTTTGGAAGAGGTTACGTTTCACCCTCTCATGCCCGACAGAAGTCCTCCCCCTGACCTTGACAGCGCGTGAAGGGTGTGGTTGACTGGTCCTGTATTCCCAGCGGTAATCAGCTGGACCATGTAGCATGCATGTTACCACACAGCCCACACTTCACACACACTGACTGGTTCACTAAGGTGGATTCACACTGAAGGGACTGTGCGTCTTCTGTGCAGTGTCGATACCATCCTCCGACTGTTTCACTAGGGTGAATTCACACTGAAGGGACTGGGCGCCCGCCGGCTGTGCAGTGTCGCTACCATGCTCTGACTGTTTCACTAAGGTGGATTCACACTGAAGGGACTGTCCACCAGCTCTATAGTGTCGCTACCATGCTTTGACTGTTCCACTAAGGTGGATTCACACTGAAGGGACTGTGCGCCCACCGGCTGTATAGTGTTGCTACCACACACACTGACTGTTTCACTAAGGTGGATTCACACTGAAGGGACTGTCCACCATCTGTATAGTGTTGCTACCATCCTCCGACTGTTTTGGTCACCGTAGCTACTTTTGACATTACGTTTTTCTGCCATCCCCTTCCAAATATTTTATTTAATGAGATTATTACCGAAGTCTTTATATTGTAAATTATATATTTGTACCAAAATTATCAAGTTCTCTTCGTCCATAATTAAAGGCTGCACAATATGATAGTTGTGTTGGAATGTTCTGCAGCCAAGGCCATAGCCGATGGGAGGGGGGGTTAAATCCCCCAAAAAATTTATTAACAAAATATATATGGAGTTATTTATAGTTCAAACAATATCAAAATTAAGATACAAGTACAAATTAGGAGGCTGTGTTTCCATAAAAATCATTTCAGATAGCTTCTATAGGTGTTTAGTATTTAGAATTTTTTTCTAGCCTTCGGGAGTTATGGTGTTTTGTTGCAAAAAATAAAACAGTGTCGCGGCTGTTGAAGTCGCGACAGTGAGCGCTTATCAACGTGACGGTGAAAACCTCAACTACAGTGAAAATGGCGGAACTTGTGCAGGTTGATGCTAGAGTGACTGAAGAAACGATTGCTAAAATAAACTAAAAGTCATCATCCTCCAATCGAACTGTACCAACCGTGCGGTCACCGCATGCTGCCGAAAATAGTGCCATCTTCTGTGGTTAGGCCCTCCAGTCATTAATCTCAGTTTTCTAGACCAGCTCCGCTACTTTTTCTTTCAAGTTTCTCTCGACATTTGTTCCCACGAAGCTGAGTTGACCCCCGTTCCTGACCCACTGCTTCACAGAAAAAAAAATATCTGGAAGGATCGAACCCGGGACCTCTGTATATATAGCCAGGAGCTCTGACTACTCGACCACAGAGGCGGTCATCATAATTTTAAAAAGGAAATATAAAGTAATGACATCAACAAGCATTGCGAGCTAACCATAAACATGCCACGACCCCCAGGTTGGAAACCGCTGAATTGTATACAAACATTAAAAATATACATATATTATTACAAATTAATTTGTGACTAACAAACTTGCATCGGTGGGCATGCGAACCAAGGCATTTGCCGATGACGAAAAGATCCAGGTTCAAATCCCGGCCAGGTGTATTCCTAAATATTCTTTTCCCTCTACCGTGAACGGACTCATACAGTCAGATTTTCAATCGTGGAAGAGTTATAAAAGTCGCTAGATCTGCTTTCATGTATTCAACCGTCAAGTAATGTGATCTGTAGATGTTACTTTGGGCAGATATTATCAATAGGCCTTGTGAATCAATGAATCCTACCACCCGTCCAGGTTACACGCACAGACCTATACATATGATAATTTACTCTAATGAGATAGGGATGAAGAAGGAAGAATTTGTATAGGTAAACCACCCGCATTTGCGTAGGAAGAAGCGTGAAAAAACATTTAGGGAAAAAACCCTCCCTCAGTAGACCCGGCCAGGAATCGAATCCCAATCTCCCCGTCAAGAGCGGGCCAGTCCAACACGAGAATGACGCCTTAAACCATTTGGCCACTGAAGCGAGTAAAATTAATGTTATCAATGTTGACAGAAAAAATTATATGCTTGTATTTTCTAAAAAGTTCTTTTCTATGAGAATTGTACTCTATGATAAATAGTAATAATTTACCGCGAAGGATTAGAGAGAGAGAGAGAGAGAGAGAGCAGGTCGAGCGCGCAGGCGCCAGACTGTCATATGTGGCGCGCGCACATTCAAACGGACTGAAGGGCCCATACTCAGCCCTGTCTTATTCCCTCTTTACCCGTTCAGATATATTAAGGCTTGGGGAGGGGGATCCCATCAACATTCGTATCGAATACGTTGAGAGTAGCTCGTGTCAATAGAGTTAAGCTTGGCTCACATGTTCGCAGAACATCTTGTTATCATTATTCAGTAGAATATGGTTAATTCGAAAAATTTGATAGTTTGAACCTACCATGATTCCCTATCAATGATAAAAAATAATATTTAACTCGAATTTTAGAAGGAACTATTTGGATAGTTCTAAGCTTATAGATAGTTAATTTTCTCGATTGTTTACTCATTTCAAACCTAACTTAAGGACGGTGGGACGCTGACAGATGGGACTTTTTTTGTTTCTCAATCTTAAGGTTGTTTATTGAAGTACGTTGATATTTTTGAAGATTTCTTTTCAATCACTTTTGCAATTGAAACTACTTGTTTGAGAGGCTTCAATTTAATCTGTCCATAAAGCCTTATCACCATAAAACATCCCATGTACAAGCCTCAATTCTTAATAGTTCTTCCGTTTAACTGCTGAAGCTAGTCTCTTAGTAGCTCCATAAAACAAATTTCTATAAGATCTTTGGATAGTTTTTCTAAATAATGTGCTTCTTCAGCCCTCTGCTTTAATGCTACCTTTTCTACTTCTTTTCTCTCTATAGCTTTCCTAAGTCTCTCTTTATTAATCTTGTCTTGTTCTAAGAAAGCCTTATAACTATGGTAGGCATTTCTGGTCATAATCTAAAGTAAACTAGTAATAGGTACTAAATAAACTTTGAGTATCTCTTCATTCAAGACAAAATGTTTAGCCTAGCGTTGATTCTATTTTCATTCATTACTGCTTTATCACGTGTTAGCACGAGACCTGATGTTGAAAACCCTCTTTCAATTGAAGCACAAGTGATATTCAAATGTCCCCTCAGTGTACTTTATTGGGCGCAATAATTTAAATAAAATGGCACCAAAATTAATCATATAAAACATAAATATGTTCAAGCAGTACACGTTCAGATGTTATATGAATTATTGTAAGAAATGTAAATTAGCAAATTATAAGAAACTTATATCATCTTTTTTTTTTTTTGTAAAAGTTTACAGTATTTTTTATCGGTTTATTAGTAATTTTAATCAAGAAAAAGGGACTTAGGGACAAAAATGTCAAACATAGGGACTTTTAGAGACCAGCTTTTTAAAAAAAGGACTTTTAGAGACCAACTTTAAAAAAAAAGACTTTTAGAGACCACCCCTAAAAGCCCTGTGTAAATGTAACATCGGCTGCAAAGTAAGAACAAGTGAAAATAAAGCGTCAAATGAATCACATTATAGATTCAGTAAATGTTTTATAGTGGATATGTACCGGTTTGTTTATTTTAAAACACACTTGTTAACACCGAGAACCTGGCCGGATAATACGAAGGGCCGGATAGTCACGACTCTAGTGTACTTACAAAATAACGCTAATAATATAGTGAAATGTTATCAAGGCTGACCGCAAAAAAACGTGTTTTTATTTTCTAAAAGCTTCTGCTCACCATTATTTTTCTATAGACGAGCACTAGGAATCCACAGTCAATAAAAACAAACTATGCAGAATTACCCAGCTGTTTACGGCCCTTCTCAACTAAACGTGTATGTAGTGTGAGACCTCAGCTTGCAATAACTGCAACAGACCACGTTGTGTTTTTTTATTTGAAGACGGAACAAAACTCATCTTACCCCCAAAGGACTAATAGGATCGACCCCGTTGGGGTGGAAAGATGAATTATTTGTGCAGGGGTCTCTCGACCCATGAGAGGGAACAAGAAGGAAAGGAAGGGAAAACGCTGACTAGCAAGAGGGCCACCTGAGTCCCGCAATTTTACAGTTTTTATAGCAAAAAAAAACACCACCTTTATTTGGCCAAAATAAGAATAAAACTTTGCTCTGTTGCGAATAAATTGAAAAAAAAAAGAAAAAATAACACTTGGACACGCTAAATCGAGCCCAGGACCTTTGGCTTAGGAGCGCCAATGCTCTGCCACTGAGCTGGCCAGCTCTTAGTAGCCGATGATATCCACACGTCCATCACAGACTCTGCCTCATAATGAAGAATGACCCTGAGCACGGGAGGTTCATCCCCAAAGCTTCGCCTTTCATATATATATAGTTATACAGCGTGGCTTTCTCTCAGTACTCTATTAGATATTAGATAAGTTGAGTTTAATTTTCTTCACATGGCGATATCAACAGTTGTTGAATATCCGTCAGGAGCATAGAAGCATCAGATGATAAACTTTTTAAATGACGAGAAAAAGTTGCCATTTAATTCCAGGACACCCTCAACAATTACTGTTGATATCACCACGTGAAGGATATTAAACTCTAGGTTTCTTCTGGACCAAAATGTTATTTATTGTGATCAACAAATTGCAAAAAAACTGCCAAAAATTACAGAGCTTGGAGAGTTTCCTTCCCTCCCACCTAAAAATGTAATAACAATCCAACCATGATGTTTCTCAAAGTGTGGAGCGCGGCCAACTTGCACACCCAGAATGTTTCATCGTCGATAAAAAGCGTGGTATTGGCAAACAGATGTGTACGGTCATTCGAAAGACTCTCTCTCGCTCTTTCTATGTACAGGTACACTCGCTGGCATAAAACAGAGGTACGCATGATCTGACGGCCACGCGATTGTATCCGTTCCGCGAGAGCTTCTTGCAACCTCAAGCTTCATCGCGTTCCCTTGGACGATTTTCCTTCTTGAAATAAATCGGCCGAGGTTGGTGTTACTTAAAAAATTGTAGCTCGGTTCGGGGAGATCTTTTTATAGTTTGTCCTTTTTGTACTGGTAGTTTTTAAGATCGTAAATACTTTTAAAAAAAGTATTGTGCCCTTTTTAAAAACGTGGGACCAAGTGACACTTCAATAGGCCCACGCCCTTAACTAAAACTCATAAATCGTGCTAAAGTTAACATGAAGCAAGCTTTGCATTTAGGATAAATTACTTTTGTGTCAAAGTGCCAACATTTGTGAACCCTACTATATTTTCAAAAATATATCCTGAATAAGAACATAGATGATTTATTATTATTATTATTATTATTATTATTATTATTATTATTATTATTATTAGCACCGCGTCTTACTACCCGTTCGGGTTATACGCACTTACGCTGATGTGTAATGGTAGGGTGATTGTGAGATTAAATGGAGGACCTACAGTTTAACGTGGGATCCGAACCACGGTGGAGGCCTGGCATTCCTCACATTCACAAGTTGTGGTTAATACACGTATTGTCAGAGGTGAAGGAAGGGTTTGGCAATCAAAAAATTCGTGCCGGGATCGAGGATTGAACCCCGGACCCCCAGCACATAAGTCCGACACCTTACCCCTAGACCACCAGGTCACATTTATATATAGATGATATAATTTCAGTTGAGAGACAAACCACTTTTGGATCTATCAGAGAGACAAAAAGGAATATACTTTTTTTTTTAGTTCAAACTTCGTCTTAGTCTCGAGATGTAACATTTAAAGTCGAAGACTGTTTTACTGGTAGCTTTTCCAACTGCCGTGAAAAGCCAAAGTTAGCGTAAGCCAGCTTTAATAAGTAATACACTCCAATTTTCATAGGAAGAACCCTAGCCGACAGCTAGAACTTTCACAAATTTATACATCAAGTCATGTGATCTACAACTGTCACTTTTTGATAGATATATTATTAATACCTTTAAAATAGCAATAATACCATGGTAAAATGTTATCAGCGCTGACAGAAAAAAATATATTTGTATTTTTATAAAAGTTCCTTCGTATTAAAAGTGAACTGTAAGTATCAATAACCGGCACGAACCGCGATCTTTATTAACAGTCCCAGTTCATTGTCCCAGTTCTTTGTTCCTTTGTTGGGACGTAAACGAGGGTAGACTACGCAGCCACCGAGTGTAGGGTTACCACCCGGCCTCTATTGGGTGCCTACCGCAAGGGTGGGAGGAGGAAAATTAGAAGGTGGAAGTCCTGAGCTTGAAAGGGATTGTGATAATGGCGGAGAGATTATCGAGATGTGAGATTTGTGAGAACAGACATGTGGAAAATGTTATAACAGTAAAAAAAAAAAAAGACAGAGTGGGAGGTAGTTACGCCCTCCCCACAAATCACCCTTCACCCGTCCACTCAGATAAACATGTGTGGGACTGCTAAGAATAGCACTTCCATTTATTAACTATAAACTAAGGAAGTACTAATTGTAAGCTGTACATAATTTGGTTGAAATCGTTTGGTTCCGAAATTTCTGACACTTTTTTTTTGTCACCGCGTCTTAGTGTGGATTCACACGTCCGCCGAAAAAAACGTCCGCAGAACAGAAACGCGGTCACGTGACAAGCTCTAAAGCCAAACATAAGATTTCCGCCTCATCGGCGAGAGCTGTTCTGCTAAGGTTCAACTTTTCTCTACTTTGTCCGCTCTGCATGAGATGTACGGCGACGGGAGAACCAATCAAATCCCAGAACAAACCATCTCAAATCAGTGCGCATGCGCTGTAGAGCTAGAAGCAAGCAGACAGCTTCGTTGACCATTGTGAGGAGATTTGAAATAACTCGTTAATGTAAAGCGTGTGTATCGATGTATTGGATTGTGCCACGACACAGCGCTATAATTTGTAAACATCCATTGGGAGAATGATCTAAAATATATGTTTATCCACTAGAAAATAAAATATGTTGATAATCAGCTGTTTTAAGTTTATGTTGCAATGCATCATGGGTCAACATACAGCGTGTGAATTGCTGCAGATTCTGCTTCCTATTTTCGGCGAACGTGTGAACCCCGTTCCATCCGGGTTATACGCTTATATACTAGTTACGCTAATGGGTTAGGGATAAGGAAGGTTACATTTTGAGGTAAAGTACCCGCATTTACGTGGAAGGAGAGTAGAAAACTAATTAGGAATCAGACACCCACAGTACACACGACCGGGATTAAAACCCCGATCTACCTGTCATTGGCCATCTAGCCTATCGCGAGAGACCACGCGACCATCGAAGCGATAACCTCTGAGGAAATTGAATCGAGAGGAAATGGGCACGCATTTGTGTGGAGGGAGAGTGGAAAATAATTTAAGGAGAGAAAAAAAAACCTCAGTACATGTGGCCGAGATTTGAATCCCGACGATCTTCCCGTCACCGACAAACCAAACCAGATAGGGGTTGACGCCTGAACTCACGTGCCCACCAGTACAGCTGTTTGGAAACCGGTTGGTAGCCTTATCAGTTGCGATCTCAACCATGCACAGTCAGTCAATATGTTTATTAGTAAACGGGACCACCTGCGTGGTCTAATGGTCGGAATTACTGCCTACAGGTGACCTGGTGGTCTAGGGGTAAGGTGTCAGACTTCTGTGCTGGGGATCCAGGGTTCAATCCTTAGTTCCGGCACGGATTTATCTGATTGCCAAACCCTTCCTTCACCTCTGACAAGACGTGTATTAATCACAACTTGTGAATGTGAGGAATGTCAGGCCTCCACCGTGGTTCGGATCCTACGTTAAACTGTAGGTCCTACATTTCATCTCACAATCACCCTACCATTACACATTAGCGTAAGTGCGTATAACCCAAACGGGTAGTAAGACGCGGTGCTAATAGTAATATTATTAATAATAATACTGCCTACAGATGCATCATCATCATCAAGTGTTTCCAGCCTGTGGCCTGGTCACTTTAGTAAAATGCCTTGATATTCCTCTATCCTTCCATCAGTCTTCCTCCTTTAATTTATTCCATTCTTCTCCTCTCACTTGCACACTTTCTGTTATCTGCTCCTCTCATCTGTTTCTTGGCCTCCTTTGCGGTATTTTTCTTACATACTTCATTTCCATAATTTGTTTTGTCATTATCTTCTTTTTTATCCTCATTACATGTCCATACCATCTCAGTCTTGGCTTCCTCTACTATCTCATGTACTCCAACATCCTCATTACATGCCCATACCATCTCAGTCTTGCTTCCTCTACTATCTCATATACTCCAACATCCTCATTACATGCCCATACCATCTCAGTCTTGCTTCCTCTACTATCTCATGTACTCCAACATCCTCATTACATGTCCATACCATCTCAGTCTTGGCTTCCTCTACTATCTCATGTACTCCCTGTACACTCACTCTTTCCCAAGTAACTTCATTCCTAATCTTGTTTCTCCTCTTGGCAGCTAACATGCTCCTCACAAACTTCATTCCCATGGCCTCCACTTTCCTAGTCTCTCTTACATCCATTGTCCATGTTTTTACTGCATGTGTGACAATGGATACAAAGCACTCCCGGTGCAACACTTCCTTACACTTCAAGGGCACTTCCCTTCTCCATAGCAGGTATCTTACACACCTATAGAACAACTCTCCCTTCTGCCCTCTTCTTCTTAGATCCTCTATACTTCCACCTTTCACCTCAACCACACTTCCAAGATATTTTACGTTCTGTACTTTTATCTCAGCTCTAATCCATCCAACTTAATAACTTTATTAAACCTTATCCAGATCCTTATCCTTATAAAAATACACAGATCCCGACAAGGCCGTAGCCAGGAGGGGTTCGGTGGGCACATCCCCCAATTGCCAGAAGCTAGAAAAAATTATAAATGATAAACAGTTCTAGAAGCTCTCTGAAGTGCTTTTTTATAGTAACACAGCCCCCTAATTTGTACTTGTATCTTAATTATGATATTGTTTGAACCATAAATAAAGCAAATTTATATTTTGTTCATACAATTTCGGGGGGGGGGTTTGAACCCCCAAAACCTCCACTACCCCCCTGGCTACGGCCTTGGATCCCGAATACTAATCCCGCGCTTCCACGTTGTTCTCGTGAATCAGTTGGTTTGGAGCGAGGTCAAACTTAGTCCCATGAAGACAAATGAGAAGCGGCTCCGGTCTATAAAACTGATATTAACAGCCCGAGGGTATTTCATTGTACTGACTACATGACATCCTCTATCCGCCAATGTTGGCACGATCTTAGCCAACATGCTGCGGCCGCTGGGTCGGTCGATATAGCTCTCTTGAGGGCTGACGCCGTAGGGTTTTTATTATTGCTAACCGTATTTAGTATCATCGATTTGAATTACCCAAATCCACAAACCAGGACGATGAGGGAGAATTTTCGATGCATCGGCAGTCACCAGGATGAAGATGGAAATACTTAAATGAGGTGGGTCGGGAATGAACTGTGGCCAGTCAGTCTGGCACACTATCCGTGCGCCCATGCTTGCCTGTGAAACTCGAACACTCGAGTGTTGGAGAGGGTGGGGAGAAAGAGAGAGAGAGTATTAAGCTCTTGTTTGGAGCGACAAAGATGTGACAGGACACTTCTTCACCTCCCACCAGGATAGGCTCGTATGTCCCGTCAAACACAGCTGCTGAGAAGATCTCCAGCTGTTCCTATTGGGGACAAGGTATAGAGATTACCATAGGCAGTATTTACTGTTCCTATTGGGGACAAGGTATAGAGATTACCACAGGCAGTATTTACTGTTCCTATTGGGGACAAAGTATAGAGATTACCACAAGCAGTATTTACTGTTCATATTGAGGACAAGGTATAGAGATTACCACAAGCAGTATTTACTGTTCCTATTGGGGACAAGGTATAGAGATTACCACAAGCAGTATTTACTGTTCCTATTGGGGACAAGGTATAGAGATTACCACAGGCAGTATTTACTGTTCTTATTGGGGACAAGGTATAGAGATTACCACAGGCAGTATTTACTGTTCCTATTGGGGACAAGGTATAGAGATTACCACAGGCAGTATTTACTGTTCCTATTGGGGACAAGGTATAGAGATTACCACAAGCAGTATTTACTGTTCCTATTGGGGACAAGTTATAGAGATTATCACAAGCAGTATTTACTGTTCATATTGAGGACAAGGTATAGAGATTACCACAGGCAGTATTTACTGTTCCTATTGGGGACAAGTTATAGAGATTATCACAGGCAGTATTTACTGTTCATATTGAGGACAAGGTATAGAGACAAGGTATAGAGATTACCACAGGCAGTATTTACTGTTCCTATTGGGGACAAGGTATAGAGATTACCACAGGCAGTATTTACTGTTCATATTGAGGACAAGTTATAGAGATTATCACAAGCAGTATTTACTGTTCATATTGAGGACAAGGTATAGAGATTACCACAAGCAGTATTTACTGTTCCTATTGGGGACAAATTATAGAGATTACCACAGGCAGTATTTACTGTTCCTATTGGGGACAAGGTATAGAGATTACCACAAGCAGTATTTACTGTTCCTATTGGGGACAAGTTATAGAGATTATCACAGGCAGTATTTACTGTTCATATTGAGGACAAGGTATAGAGATTACCACAGGCAGTATTTACTGTTCCTATTGGGGACAAGTTATAGAGATTATCACAGGCAGTATTTACTGTTCATATTGAGGACAAGGTATAGAGATTACCACAGGCAGTATTTACTGTTCCAATTGGGGACAAGGTATAGAGATTACCACAAGCAGTATTTACTGTTCCTATTTGGGACAAGGTATAGAGATTGCTATAAAAAGGGTTTTCTGTTCCTGGACCAAGGTATTCAGATCACCACGGGCGGTATTTGCTATACACAACGAAGCCAAGATATAAGGATCGCAGTGGAAAGTTTCTGCAGTTCCTAATAGAACCAACCATAAGTTAAGTTTTACATAATTATACAGGTAGTATAATGGTTTTCCCAAAAGGAATGAAAATATATTTGTAGTATTTACTTTGTCAGTTATTCTTCCAACGCGCCACTATTACCTTGCTTTCCAGAGCAGTGGTTTACCTTCCATAGACAAAACGTTTGTTTTGATCACACGAGAGGCGCTTCTGTTCCTGACGTATCAATCAAAACACATAAAACAAGTGAGAAGCGTCGCGCGAACGCTGCGACTAATTATAGACGCTTGTTATACAGTTGGAAGACTAGAAATAGCCACGACGTGAAAACGACGGAGGTTTGTCTGGACTGGTGTACAGTGAGGGACACCAAATATTGCCGGGGAAGATTTTTTTTTTTTTTACTTTCTCGTATAGAGAATCTAAGTTACCCGCTTATGCCGTGATCACGATCAACTTAACGTTAACTTAACGTAGCGTTCACTTAAAGTTAACTTAACGTATGTGTGATCATGATTCACGTAACTTAACGTAACAACTCGGGCCAAACATCTTCATTCTCGAGTATGATCTGTGATTTGTACTAGTTGAGTGATGATCTGTGAATGATTACAGTTTTCAATCTATATAGTCAATATCTATTACTAAACTTTTTTGATAAATTTAGCTTTTCATTTTAGTTTAATTACTTTGTTACAATGTCTGATCACTAGAACTTATGCTAAAGAGTAGCCCTTGGTCTTAAACAAACAAATGAATGACTAAATAGCCCTGTTGACGTCACTCGCATAATGATTGGTTGGCTAGATCACGTGATACCCTTCAAGTAACGTTCACTTAAAGTAAAAGACCTCCCAGGACATCTCTTACGTTAAGTTAACAGCAAGTCAACGTTAAGTTAACTGCATCGTGATCGCTTCCATTTAAACACACGAGGAGATTCTTTACGTTAAGTTACGTTAAGTTAACGTTAAGTTAACGTTAAGTTGATCGTGATCCCGGCATTAGCTAACCGCATGATCTAAGGATCTACTCTCATAAGAATCAAATAACCAAAGTTATTATTTATGCTTTTAGTGAGGATTACTCCATCTAGATATCATATTCTGAAAATTGAAAAATGAGACCGGGTTCGATCCCCGTGTCCAGGTGTCATTTTTAAATTTTCAGAATATGATTTCTACTCTCATGTTAGACTAGACTGCTGAAGGCGGGGAGACCGGGATTCGACCCCGTGGGTGTACTGAGCGTGGTTTTCCTTCTGGACTTCAAATATGGTAAATACATTAGATAGTAATCCTAAATTTAATCCATCCAGGTGGGATTGTGATTCTAAATATAACTCTAAAATTAACGGTTGTTTACTTACGACTGGTGTTCGGATGAGTCAATTTTTATTTGATGATGACTAAAACGTTGTTCATAATGAATATCTGGAGTGTGTTTTTAGTGAAAAAATAATATCATAGACTTGATTTAAAAAGAAAAATTCCTTCAAAGTTCGTTGACTAAAATCTGAAACCGGTAAAAAATGGCTGTAGTGTATTTTTTAAAGTAGTTTACTGTTGACTGATTTTTGAAATATCTTTACTAACTACAACATAATTATATTAGAAAATATTTGTATACGATTGTGTCGTACCGTTCATTTAGTCAACAAGTTTTGAAAAAAGGAATGAAGGGTTTAATTCACGGGGAAGATATGAGAAGGGTATTTGAAGGAAGTGCATTCACATCAGCATGGAAAGAGGTTGCTGAAAAACACCCAAGAAGAGATTTGAACCTCGTCTCCATTGGTGTATTACAAACCAATGGGGCGAGATATAAGGGGGAAGGAGGATTTAAACATCCCCCAATATACCACTCGTAGTTACGCCACTGCACATTAGCAAGTACGATTTATATGAATTACCTATAAATAATAATTTCTTTAATAAACTTAAAAAATTAAATGGAAACACCAAATTATATTTTATTTCTCATACAAAATTTTCAAAGCTCGGTCCTCAGTAAGCTACCCTAAATTTTTTACCTAGATTTAAAATTATATTTTCGCCTCGAGATATATCCATGTAATATTTAAATGTCAAGTTTGAAACAAATCCACTTTGTAAAGGAGTTTGGGGGCTCACAAAACCTCAAGCTCTTATCATATTATCTAGGGGAAAATTGTTATTTATTTGAGGAATTTAACGTGCACTTCCTATACCAACTGATCATATCAACACAAGAGAATTTCTATGAGCGACAGTGAAAGGGCCTACCAATATTTTTTTCCAGGAACGTTATTTCCACATACTTTACAGGGTCATTTTACAAGCCACAGTCGACATGGGACCTACGGCTTTACTTCCCCTCTGAAGGAAATTGTGCTAAGGATTTTTATCGCCCTAGAGAAATGTGTCGACCCCGGCTGGGTTTGAACCGACGATCATCGGGTCCCGAGGCGACCACTTTACCCCAAGACCACCGAGGTCCGCGTGAAGATTGTTAACATCTGCAATAATTTTTCCTTGTGAGATAACATTTATACAAATATTTATTCAAACCTTCTCTCCAGAATCATATCAGCTCACAGAACATTCACGAATTGTTAAAAGGTAAGAAAAAAAACATTCTAACTAATTGAAATTATTGATTCGAGGAATCAAACAAAAGAATGCACTTTCATAGATAATAATTTTCAAATTAAATTACCAATTGGTTAAGACTAAAAACCCACATCAGTGAGCGCGTGGTTTAAGGCGTCACTCTGGTGTTGGACTATATTACCGGAACGGTGACCTGGTGGTCTAGGGGTAAGGTGTCAGACTTCTGTGCTGGGGGTCCGGGGTTCAATCCTCTGTCCCGGCACAGATTTATCTGATTGCCAAACCCTTCCTTCACCTCTGACAAGACGTGTATTAATCACAACTTGTGAATGTGTGGAATGCCAGGCCTCCACCGTGGTTCGGATCCCACGTTAAACTGTAGGTCCTTCATTTCATCTCGCAATCACCCTACCATTGCATATTAGCGTAAGTGCGTATAACCCGAACGGGTAGTAAGACGCGGTGCTAATAATAATAATAATAATAATAATAATAATAATAATAATAATAATAATAATAATAATATATTACCGGAGACGGGGAGATCTGGCTTCTATTCCCGGTCAGGTGGACTTTAGTGTGGTTTATCTTAAGTGGTTCCCAACTTTATATTCTGGCAAATGCGGGTACGTTTACTCTAAAATTCTACCTTCCTCATTAACAAACGGGTATTAAGACGCGGTTAGAAGGGGGGCGGGGGGGAGAGCCATTAGACTTACTAAAAAAAACTATTGGTGAAAAAAGCTTGCGGTGACTTCTTCTCCCCCTTTAATAAAATAAAAATAGCTCCGAGACCAAAATGTACTCCCCCCCCCTTATCCTCCGGGAAATAAAAAAAAAGAGAACACACATGAACTTGATTCTTTTCTTAACAGACAGCTGGCAAGTCTTGAAGTCGAAGTTTCCGTTATAAAAGAGAGAGAAATTTGATAAAAAAAAGTTATAATTAAATAAAAAGAGATAGATTGTCACTTGAGAGTTGGGGGAGTTTGGGGGGCGGGGGTGGTCTGTTCATAGAAAAGTGTCTGCCGATGGGGGAAGAGAAAAAAATTATGAAACTATTCCATGACAGAGATATGACTGAGAGGTGGGGTTTTTTTATCCAAAAAGGGTGTAAATAAAGTTAAGTTAATAAAAAAAAATTGTTGGTCCTTCACGTTCTATCATGAAACATAACCGACTGCGCCCCAAAACATAGATCGTTACAGACACAAATTAAATAAATGGTCCAGTGCATTGCACTGGAAATATTTACTTAAACCTAGTGAGATTTGTGAAGCGGAATAATATATATTGTTACAGAAACACTCCATAAAATAGCGTTAATGCAATAATATACACTGTTACAGAATCACCTCTAGGGAAAAATAACATATCTGTTCACCAGAGAGCACAACAATCAACTGCCGATTTCCTAGACCTAGAATTTTTTTTAAATGATTTGCTAATAGCTCAGAAACTATTAGTTTTATAAAAATGTACTTCAAATAAAGTTTTTGTTAAAGTTTTAATAGTAATACAGCTTTACAACGATAAACTATTTCGTATCTCAAACAAATAGTTGCCAAGATTTGATCAAAATTGGAGATTTCTGCTGATGTAAAGTGCCCTCGAAATCATTTTCATTGGAAAATAAGAATTTACATTTTGTTTGTAATGTTAAACTGGGCTTAGATACGAATCTTAATCAAAATCGTCAAATCGGGTTTTGAAAAAATATTTTTTTTCTCTCTCTTTTTGGTCTTCAGTAAACAACCCTTAATTTTAGGGTTAGTTATCTAAATCAAAAAACCATATGAAAGGCCCAGATAGCAAGTTTCAGCCGAATAGGTTTCGGCTCCATACCAATAAATAGACACACAGACGGCGTAGCAAAAAAAAAACTTTTTTGGGGTTAAACTGGTCATGAAACGTCGATGTCTGTCAAAATATCGAATTTAACTTTTTTCGACGATCACAATACTACACACGAGGGATTGCGTGAAAGTATAAAGAACCAGCCAGGGAAAAAAAATGTGACAAATGTTAAGTCGGAAAAACTTGAAAAAAAAAAGGGAAAATGACAGTTGGCAGACAACTCTTACTAGTGTTTAGGTTTTCCTTACTTTTCCCGCTTTCCCAAAAGGAGAAGTTTTGGTCTTTTTTGATTCCCTTACGGAGCTTGTTTCTCTTTTGTTCAATTTTTTGCTCTAGAACTCACCAGATCTCGAACAACATTATTCAAACGTTTTCAAAACTTGGGTAACTCTGGTCTTGTTAAAGTTGAGTACAATCCTATATATTATTTCTGTTGTCAACATCCCTTTTTCTCAACTAATACGAAGCCTACAGCGATGAATAAGGTATTAGTAGATAGCATTTTTTACCGACTTCTGACTCAGTTTACGTTAAAACACATTGTTTGTTTGAAATTTAAGTTAAAAGAAAAACCTATATATTATTTCTGTTGTCAATAAGTCTCAGGGACAGACGCTTCCAAGAGCTGGGTTGTACTTCCCAAAAGCTGTATTTACACGTGGACAACTTTATGTGGCCTTTTCAAGAGTCACTAAATCTAACAATATTTTTGTATCAATTACCGAAAATGACAAACAAAAAAATTTAACATGATTGCATTCTGACATCAAATATTGTATACAAAGAGGTATTGTAAATTATTATAAATACGTTCACATTAATAAATTCTCTTTGCTATTTTGTGTATACACTTCGCTGAGTATTTAATTTCAACAACCAAACGAGAGACTAATTTTTTTTTTTTTT